>VZTN01013594.1:23969-65854 GCA_013400515.1 Erpornis zantholeuca | reverse complement strand
TATTTTCATTTATCATAGAATAGGCCTATAAACTTACCACATGGAAATTCATTTGTTGTTCCAGATCTTGACATCACATCTCACGTATTTAGCTAATTCTCTTGAAAGAATGAAAACAAATTCTGTTTAGGTGGTCAGTTCACCCACTTCACAGGTGCTGTGGAAAAACACACATACGAACTATTCACATGGCCACTTGCAGATGCATCAGTGGGGGACAGAACACTATAAAGTCTTGGCTGTAATGCAGAACTGTGCAGTTTATTAGAAAAGTGGAATTTATATAGCCTGAAGAAATAATTTCTTCATGACTGTGCCTTTATCTTTCCCTGTGTTCTGCATTCCCCCTTTTTACCTCCCTCTTCCATTTCCAGAATGGTATTTCCATATGCCAGGATTAAAACTGCATCATTTCTTTTTCCCTTCACACCATTGTTTCAAAAGATACTTAGATTTTTTATTGGATTTCATTTTTGTGTCCTAGAACTAATAACTAATAACTCTGCTTCAATATCAGTATTTGTTATAGCATTTAGATAAAATTTATTATTATTACTACTATTATTATCATTATTTCTATAAATCAAAATTAAATAATTCTCATTTTGTCTTTGATTAAATGGGACTATTGGTCAGAAAGGCTACAAATTTAAAAACTGTCAATATGATTTTTTTTCCTCTTGAAAGTCTGTCAAATTTAATCACTTCTTTCTAATTATGTATTAACATAGGAAGAGCAGGAAAAATGAGTTTGTGTCCTCAACAGCAACAGAACATCCCACCCCCCAAATATCCCCCATGGGATACAAGAAATTCTCTACTTCTGGAACATCCTTTGGCTGCCTTATCAGTTTGAAAATAAAGTGCAGACATTTATACTCCACAAGGTGTCACTCTAAAACAGCTTGATAAAGATCATGTCTTTTTTTTCACTTCCAACTCTACCCAAAAGGTCAGAAATGCCCAGCATTTCAAATTTAAGGCTGAATTACCAGATTCCACTCAGAGCTACTACAATGTAACAGTATAGGCACTGGGTATTTTTGTTGTAAACAAAACCAGTCTATTTTTAACTTATTTGCCTATCTGAAGTGTGGGTGAAAAAAAAAGAAGTGTGTCAGTAACTGTTTCAATATGGGGGGAGCATCCAGCAAGTATTTTATCAGGATACATTGCATTGTCCTTTACTCAACTACCACTGGCTCGGTGAAGAGACAGAAAACAACGTCAGACCCAATAGCTTAGGTCTGCAAGGTATCTAAGCTTTTTAATAAAATATCTTTTGTCTACAAACACATTGTCCTTTTAAACAAATACGGTATAATCTATATGTATAAAATTTGAACATCCTCCAAAAATACAAATAGCTGTCACCAACAAAATCTCATTTTTTGTGATTCATGGGGAATCAGTGAATTAATTCTCTGGAATCTAAGAGAAGAAAATTCTCAGTAAGTTTCCTTGAATCTAAAAAGCTTACATTCCAACTTCTCCTTCAGTAAGTCCATGTCTTCATTGTTAATTACCTATTTTCATGAACTTTTGAGAGATGTTTGACACATCTATAAACTTTAATTGCTGTTGACCACCAGGTTCAAAACATACTAGAAGAAATCAGATACAAACATGAGCATTTCACAGGAAACAGTATTTCAGGAAAATGAAAATCATCAATGAAAAAGAACAAAGAATGTATGAAACAGGTCTGATAGCATGAGGGAGGGAGCTATAGGTGACAATTTACACAAGATACAACAAAAGAAAGTGGAACCAATTTTGAAATGTTAATACTTTTCATCCTGTGCTCAACACTGCAGAGCTCTGATCCCTGCATAGACCAAAAAATACAGAAATTTTTAAAAACCAGTCCCACATGCAAACTTACCATACCTGCTTGTTTGTGTTATACTCTGTAACAGCACTGCTTTCAAACACTTTGTTCAATCTATCCCGACTTTTCCTGGTTTTCTGTGTCTGTATTTCATGTTACGACCATTTCCAGTAGACACACTTCAGCAGAGCTAATCAGATCAGGCCTCAAATGAGAGAAAAAGAACAATGTCTACTTTGAAGATCTCAACAGATTTAGGCTGCTCACTTGTGTCATGAAAGCTGCAGTTCCAGGTCTGTCTCTGGATCTTTGAAGTAACTGACAACTTCACTGGTAAAAAAGTCAAAGCTTTAAGCCTTTTCTTGTTTGTATGCCAGCTGACAAACTTCAGAAAGCTTTTAGTTCTCACAACCAGGATCTTGGAGAATCTAGTTCTTCAAAATCAACTTCATCAAGAAAACACCGCAGTAGGCACTAAACTTAAAAATGTGTTTGCAGTTCTCTCACTTCTATAAGAACTAATGAAAGCCAGAAATGTGATAAACACTTCACTTAGGGGAAAAAAAATCTTTAAGATAACTATTTTAGAAAAAACAACCCCTTTGGTCCAGACTGGGCTTATTGAACAACTCTGCAGCAGCTTTTACCTGGTATGAACAAAACCACATTGGGAAGGGCGGGGAGGGGAGAATCATGAAAATGAGAAGATTAAAAGCCTCATTCAAGGATGTTTGGAAATCGCATTTTTGAAGCCACAAAACAAAAACAATGACTTGGCTAGATAACCAGACTTCTGAATTGCAACATTTTTATAGCCATTATTCCATTCACAAGATGTATTAATCACACCTGATTCCACTGATACAGGCTATTAAAGGAGAGGAAAAAGCTCAGCAGTTACCATAACAAAGCCACTTCCTTCACTGTTTTTTCCATTCAAGTCACACAGAATACAATGAAGTTATTTTCTTCCTTAATCCACACACAGAACTCAACTCTCACACTACTCTCTCAGATTGTGCACAGACACAGCTTCTACTTCATACTGTGTAGAACAAGCCTGTTGGAAGAAGGAAGTTCTAACTCAGAATCAGGAAAAAACAGAAACCTGAGAAAACAGACTAAAGATTCATTAGACGAAGAAGAATAAATTGATTTTTGTTACTGCCGTTTCCTGTTAGCATGAGAGACTATCTAATTGGTCTAGAATTTACCTAAATATTTTCTTCAGTTATTTAATTAAGCAAATACTAGAACACTTCTGCTGGAATAATGAGAGCACTATTATTCTCATCCAGAAGAGCTTCATAGTGTCTTAAAAAAATCCCTCCCCACATGACAGTATTTTATACAGAAACACTGACAACCAGCTTCTGTCAGCTGCTTAACATCTCAGCACTCACTGCAGTCTTGCCATGTACACCCACATGCTAAAGACCAAGGGGATGAAACAGGAAAAAACTGTGGGCAAGATGAGCCAATCCAAACCAGAAGCTGAGCAGACCCCTTTGTTTTCTTTGAAGTGATACTTCATTCAGAAAAGGATCACACTGAATTTAGCTATTACACTGATGTCTGCAGGGTACCAGTACAGATCAGTAATTATGTTTGTTAAGAACAGAAAGAAAACCAAGCAGGAGACAACTTGCACTCCTCAGCACTGTATCACTGCAGTCAAAAAATAAATCTGCAGTTATCCTTGCAAACAGCAAAATCTATGGGAATAACAAAAAGTCCTCCCAAAGAAACTAAATCCACATCTACTCACACAATACACTTATTCTAATCCCTTTTTTCACTGGCCGAAACAGCTGAGGCTGAGGCTGAGAGTCAAGAGAGATCTGTCTGAATAGTCTATAGAGATTTCTCTTTGCACATCTGCTTAAGAAGGAAACAGCTATGACTCAAAGCTGTACCTTGAGAGGAAGCTGACTATTACATTCCTCATCGCCCACAACTCTAGGAAGCTGAAGACATTTCACAAGAGACTATTTTACCTGAGCTACATCAAAATCTATTTTGAAAAAAAAAAAAAACCTTAAATCCATGCAGTCCTCCATACACTTTCCCTTAAAGGCCAATCCTCTAGCTATCTATCTTAAAGAAATTTGCAGTTGTGTGGTTTCAGCAAGAAAGGAGTTTCGTACCATAGAAATGCAGTTTCCTAACAGGAAAAAAACACCCCACAATTATTTTGGCCTTTTTTCCTGATAATGGAAGAACAAAATTCCTGGCTGTAACAAATCAGAATTTGGGCAGTGCTCAAATTCTCTTGTAATAAACTAACTCAGATTCACTTGACATTTCTATATTAAGAATACACTGTGTTGAGAAGGCCTTTTTCCTGTACCACATCCATCACTCTGCTTCAGGGTGTGTTTCCTGCCCCGAAGGCTGAGTGCATCCTCGGCTGCATCCAAAGCAGGGTGGGCAGCAGGTGAGGTAGAGGATTCTGCCCCTCTACTCTGCTCTGGTAAGACCCCACCTGCAGTGCTGTATCCAGCTCTGGGACCCCCAGCACAGGCAAGCCCTGGACCTGTTAGAGCAGACTTGGTGGAGAGCCACAAACACAATCACAGGGCAGGAGCACCTCTCCTATGGAAACAGCCTGAGATGGCTGGGCTTGTTCATCCCAGAGAAAAGATAATTCCAGGGAGACCTCATTGAGCCTTTCAGTACTTACAGGAGGCTTACAGGAAAGAAGGAGAGAACTTTTTACACAGGTGAACAATGACAGGACAAGGGGCTATGGTTATAAAGAAAAGAGATTCACACTAGATATCAGGAATAAATTCTTTACTCAGAGGTTAGCACCCAACAAATTGCTCAGTGAAGATGTGGTTGCCCCATCTCTGGAAGCATTCAAGGCCACGTTGGATGGAGCTCTAAGCAACATGATTTAGTAGTGAACAGCATCCCTTCCCATGGCACAGGGGTTTGGAACTAGATAATTTTTAAGGTTCCTTCCAACTCAAACCATTCTATGATTTTACTTTTAAAGAAATGAGAATAAACTACACAGATGTGGAATAGACAAGGATTCCTCTTATCAAATTTCTAACTACAGTTAGTACTATTATCAAGATAAAGGGGACTTTTTACTGGAGAGATATCTACCACACAGACACAAGCTTCTCTTTAAGTTTCCAAATCCCTGTGAGTCAGGAGCAATGCCTACCTGTAACAGAAAAGAGACTTTAGTGACAGAGCCACCACAAGCAACTTACTACTTGTTGCACTACAGAGGATGCAACATGGACCTGCAGATTGCATTCATCCTGTCCAACCTGAACAGAACCTTTGACTTCTGCTGACCTTAGCACTTCAGATGTATTTTCACAGTAAAGAAGGTATTTCAAAGTTTACTTTACTTTTGTTCCAAACCTGCAGCAGAGCCTTAGAGGCCAGAAGGTATCTTGTTTTCTCCTTAAATCAACTGATGTGGCTGCAGGAAGTGGGAGAGAATACCTCTTCTTACAAATGGTCTCACTTAGGTACCTAGTGGGATTTTCAAAATATTCAAGAAAATTATCCTGTGTATTTCAAGTAATTTAGGAAAAAAGAAAAAAATATATACATAAACCAACCCACCCCAATAGGGTCAGAGTGAAGAGAGTTAAATGCAAACTCAGTTTAAGTTAAATTAACAAGTCTCAATGACTTCAGTACAATTCCATCCCTCCTTCCCTTCCACATACACATACACACACACGCGCACCCACCCACACACACCCCCCTCAGTAAAGCCATTTAAGTAGGAACCAGGCCTTTCTTCCTACCACATCAGTAAGGCAATGGTGCTATTAGTTCCAGCAAAACTCCCAAAGACTCTACTCATAGACTGTACTGGCCAAACAATTAGATCACTCCTGAATTAAAAAAGTACCCAGAAGCTACTTTGCATATGCACTAGTTTTTTCAAAGCAAAATGGAAAGTTGGCACATACTGCATTTACAAGAGCTGTAATGTGGTTTAAACACGGGTTTATTTTAAAAATCTTCAGCTCTCATCTGTAGGCTACTCCAGAACCCAGTGAATCAGCAAATAGTTACTGTTTATTGGAAAACCTCCTTCTTTAGGACACCTTGACCACCACTCAGTAGTTTGCTGAAATTTTGAAAAGAACTGCACCATCAATCTTCACTACAGGCAACTGTCCACAGGTGTACAGGATCTAGAATGTGAAGTATTCAGGATGAAAATTTAAATTTTGATATACAGACCTCCAATGAATCAGATATTCTGCAGACTACAGAAAATTTAAGTAAATAGCAGCCATATAACAGAGAGACTCTTACAGGTATTTTACAATATACTTAGCATCATGTCATGAGCTTAGGTGTGATTTTCCCTTTGTCTTCTTTCACATACTCTTGGATTTTAAAGCATCTCAACCAGGTTTTTAAAGGAAATCAGACACTACACAGGTTAAACAACATGGTTCTATTAAAAACTATCTTTAACCATGGCACTCAGTGACAGCAATACAATACTTTTTTCCACAAAGCAACTAATATAAAAATATGCCATAAAATCATCTGTAGACTAGTATGCTAGTACATATATATAATCATAACATTCTTTTATAAACTCTTTCCTGAGATACCTTGGGTTTTTTGATTTTCTTGTATTACTGGATGCATTATCTTTATGATTCATCTAAAACAATTGCAAAATATTTTGAATGTGCAGGACACTCAGTAACATGTAAAAAGTAGTAAGTAAATATATGGCAAAGAAATAGCTCTTAGAAATTATGCGCTTTTTTACTTTGTTATATTTTTTAACATTTGGCTCCTTGGGAGACAGAAGGATGGTGCATGAAAAACCTGAAATTAGAGCTATGAATTGACTAAAAGCAGGAAAGCATTCAGGAATGTTAGGAGTTGGAATATATTATAAATGACACAAAGAGAAAGCCAGAAGTCATGTTGGCTATGTATTGTCTTACAAAGCAACTGGACATATCTTAGTTCACAGTATAATAAATATTTTTACTAATCTGTTTTGGAAGAGCAAATGTCTTTTAGGGTTTCAAGCTCCTGTATAAGTTTCTTGTTCTGAACTTCTAGCACTGCAACACGACTCTCCAGACATTTTATGTATTCTTTCTTCCGACGTCGACATTCTTTAGCAGCTTCCCTGCAAAAAGCAGAAGTAAAAAGTGCAAACAAAAAAGCCATTTGCATGCCATTAGAAAGCTCAGCAGAGTATGGAGACTATGACAGAATTCCAAATTTTGGAATATCTCCCAAATCAGTCTGAAAACACTAAGCAAAACTGGGTTCCACAAGGGCCTCAAGTGTCTCTTTCTCAAGTTCTTATGGCAATCTGTAGAATTGCTTCCTCTCATGCCTTGATTAAAGTTCATAATAAAGGAGGTCCAAATGAAAGACAGTTATTCTGCTTTATGACAATAAAGATCTTTGAGGGCCTTGAGTTCCTCAATGAGAGTCTTGTTTTGGTTTTCAAGCACAGCCACACGATTTTCAAGACATTTGACATATTCTTTCTTCTTTCTGCGACATTCTCTGGCAGCTTCCCTGGAACCAATACAAGGCAAATGACTACAGGAACAGCCACAATACGGCAAAGACTGGATAAATGCAATTACCTGCAATCCCTGTGGTTCCACAGTAACAACAACAACCACTACAAACTGCTGGATCGCACAAACAGAACATTGGATAACAGCCAAAAGCAGTAATGGTTAAAATATAATCCAGAACAACTAGAACTTGAAACGCATTCAGCATCACCAAATACAAAAATGGAACCAATATACAGAAGAACTGAGAAAAAACAGAGAGTAAATGGTAATATATTGACTTGAGTTGTACTAAACATTAGGATGGAAAGCAGCATTTCTTCTTTCAGTCACGTTCTATTTTGTGTGTTTATCAGGAGCACTGTTTTCTGCCATCAAAATCTTAAAACCAAACCTAGAGAATATACTTTCAGAAAACACAAATATAATACTACCTCTCTTCAGATAAAAAACTAGATGCCAAGCTTACATTAAGATAGAAACTTACAGCACATTGTAACAATGTACAGTACAATATAAGTCCAAACAAAAACAATTTATTAGCATTTTAGAACTGAGCTGCCTGAGCACATTTCAGCCACACGACTCTGTGGTTTTTGTTGCTGGCAAATGATAGCCTGAAGCCATCGCTGTAGTTTTGCTCAAAAGTATCTTATATTGGAGCTAAACACTTTGGGTAGTGTTTTCAGAAGTATGTGACTAAACAAGCATTCAATTCCAGAAGAAATATTAGGGGTATTGGAAGTCCTCCTTTATCACCTTGGAACATGATAAACTGTCAAACTGTGAGAGGCTAACATTCCAGCAAGTTATGAGCTATAGCATAGGCACTAGTTTTAAAATTGGAGAAGAAACAAAAAGGAGGCACGACAATGCAGTGATCATTATGAGTAATTTAAGATAAAGGACAGGCATGAGAGCAAAGCAATACCATTAATTCAATCATAAGACAAGTGGTTAAGCAGTGTATTAGAGATCTGCAGAGCAGACTATTTCTACCATTTGGTAGGTGGCTACACATTTGAAAAAGACAGACTGCCCTAAGAATAGCAAGAAGAATGCACAGAGAAAGACTAACATTTACAACATTCAGTCAAGTCCATGACAACTACTTAAAAACTATACAGCAGCTTCACACAATATGCCTCACAAAATGACAGGGGCACTGCAAGGTATCTCATCCCAGTAGCCAAGTACTTAGGAAAGTCTATAATTATCATTCCATCTTTGAATAAGTCATTTTCACAGCATCATTAATGGACAGCTGCTAATGAGATTCTCAGCTATTTTTCTAACCAATTCTTTGCTGGGATGTTTTAAATGAAAAAGCCCCTACCAGCCATTTTACTGTCAGTAGTGGGAGAGGAGGGGAATTAGAATTCAACAAAAAGTATAGCTCTAGATCATCACAAAAATTATCTGATATGGATTTCTGAATTACCCTAATATTTTTAAACTAAAAATCCATGGATATAAGGTCAACTCTAACCTTCCAGAGTTAACAACCAATACTCTATACTAGAATGACATAGCATGACTGACAAAGAATTTCCTGCCTTCCCTTCATCAGTTACAGGCAGTGCTCATGACCTTAAGAAGAAAACTTCATTATAATGTTCAGGGGGTAAAGGGGGTGGTTTGCAACACTGGCTATGAATTATTATATAGTCTTACCTATTTTTCAAAAGTCTCAGCTCTCTCTTGCGTGTTGCCTCTTCTGCCATTTGCTGAGGGCTATGCAAAGTCCCTGGCGAGGCTGCCATAACCACTCCCTGAGGTAAGGTAGTAGTGGGAGTTCGAATCTGGTAAGCTGGCATGTCTCCAGTGGCAGCTGTATAAAAGAAACATATTTTAAAATTAATGGCAAAAAAGAGATATATCTGAAAATAACCAATTTCTGACAATGATTTATCTAGGATTCCAGATACGCAAATTATTTCACAGGTCTATAATGACACAACTATATTTTTTATCTTAATAGCTTTTATTTCCACAGTGTAAAATATGTGAATTGCTCTAGCGTGTGGCCCCACTAGCCAGCCAGACTGAAAGTTTCCACATGGCTCTCTTCAGACAACATGGGGAAAGCTGTTTGAGGAACAGTTCAAGCATTCACACTTACTTCCTGTTTGCACAATCCCACAGAAAGAGGGTCCTGCTGTTGCAGCCACTGAGGTTTATATGCTACCCTGTTCTCCCTGTACAGGACTCAATTTGCTTCAGAAGACAACTTTCTCCTCCTTCCTTGTGATAGCAATAGTACCAGCTTTACAGCCTCTCCTCCTCTTACAACAGCAGTTTGGCAACCCTTGGATAACCAGTGAGAGCTGCTGTTGCTACAACGAAAAGGAACAAATAAGTGCTCAGGGTGTACAGGCATTTGTTCCCTGGGCAAGAGGACCACACATAGGATGCTGCAGCATTAACAGGCAAGAGGAGACAGCAGCAGTTGCACAGGAAGGGGTGTAGCTGCACAGTAAATCAGAGGGCAAAAGTTCAGATTCAGCTCCTGAGCTTAGCAGTTTTGTGCTCTCCCCAAGCCAAATGCCGATCTGACGTGACTTGAAACCAACACCTTTCTGACAGTCTCACGTCATTTCTTTGTTTCGGACATCCCTGCATGATGTACCTCAACTTAAAAACACAGGAAAGTCCTAAGTACTTGTGTCTTGTCTGACAGAAAACAAAAGCATACAAAAAAAAATTTCCTCTTTATATTCTAAGCAAGTTTTTACCTATTCTTTTCCATAAATATTTTATATTATGACAGAACAAAACTTCAAATTTTGTCATTAAAGCAAGCTGATGTTTCAGAGGCTATTATGTTACACTTAGTTTATACTTTAGTTCTTTAAAGCATTATTCAAATAATGGAAAAACATGTGTCACAGTTTAACCCCAGCCTGCAACTAAGCACCACACAGCCACTTGTTCACTCCACCCACACCCCTCCCCAGTAGGATGGGGTAAGAAAACTCATAGGTTGAACTGGGAACGGCTTGATAATGGAAATAAAATAATAAATGTAATGAAAAGGAAAATAACAGAAAGAAAAACAACTGATGCAAGTTAAAAGCAATTGTTCACCACTCACCAACTGATGCCAAGCCTGTTCCTGAGCAGCAGTCCCCAGGACAGCCTTCCCTACAGTTTATACGTTGAGCACGATGCCTTGTGGTATGGAATATCCCTCTGGCTATCTGGGCTCAGCTACTCTGGCTGTGATCCCTTGCAAATTGTGTGTACCCCAGCCTACTCACTGCCAGAGCACGAGAAGCTGGAAAGTCCTTGACTTAATGCAAGTACTGCTGAGCATCAACTAAACCACGAGTGTGCTATCAACATCTCTCTCATCCTAAATCCAAAACACAGCACTCTACCAGCTAATAGGAAGAAAATTAACTCTATCCCAGCTGAAACTAGGACAACTTGGGAAAATAAAATGTAAACAAAAACATCTTGGGGAGGCTAACAGGCTGAGTAGTAAAGAAACATCAGTTGACTATGGGGGCAAAAACTTGAACTTTATAAAAATATACTATTATTCTTACTATATTAATGAATTGCTTCACTAATTCAAAACAAAAATAGAGTTATGTTTCGACTACAATTCCACAGCCATGTCCTGAAATCATTATCAGCTTAAACCCTGTGCACTTCCCCCCTCTCTCAGTCCTGCGGGAAAAAGTGTTTGTGGAATTACAAGATGAACTGGACCAGTGAACTGACCTGGATAATCCCCCGGGGATGTGGGAGGGAGGGAGGGAGAAATCAGCCCAGAACAGTCCTGTGAGCACTGACAGGCAGCTGCCATGAACACAGGGCTTGGTCATCTTGTCCATCTACAGGGCAATTGCTTAACCCTTTAAGTTCTCCACATTTCTTAGCAGTCCTGGTCACATCAATGGAATGATACTTCAGCTCACTATCTATAAAAATGGAATTTTTACAACTCTTCAGGCTCAACTTTATGCTGGCCACATTACATACATCTTATTGACTATGGTAAGAATTACCTTCTTCTATCTCATCACTAGGTATTAAAGAGATGTTATCTTACTTTGCCTTATCGACAATGAATTAGAAATCCAAGCAAGCCATTTTGTAGAACAAGTCATGGGAAGGCTCCACAACCCAGATCACCTCAGCCTGGCAAGACCAACTACTTTGTTGTCTGTGTCTGATTTATACTGAGATGGCAGCAAACAGGAATTACTGCAGCTTTTGTGAAGAGGTCTCAGTGTGATCATGTACCTGCAGCAAGACTTAACAAAAGCAAGATCCTATCTCAGCTGGGATCAGCAAACACCACTGGTAAGTATTCTAGTCTGAGCAGATCCCAGTAGTGGCAGTCGCTGCCTGACAGTTGCCTCACTTATAAACCTGCCAGCACAGGAACACACATAAATAACCATTCTGGCGGTACAGACCTTGCAAATCCAGACACCACTGTTTAAAAACAAGAAAAAAGCACAGCATAGACAAAGTATCTTTTAGCTGTGCAGTAATAAATGTTCTATGATATATCATTGCAAAAAAATATTACAGACTGAAAAATGTTTTGTATATTATCTCAAGAAATTACACTGTAACTGGCTTCCCCAGAAAAAGACCTTTGGAGAGATGAAACGGGCTTTAAACAGAGTGGGATAAACTTATTTTTTTTCAGAGCCTAGTTATGTATCTATATTACAGTGAAGCATACCTTCCATTTCAGCATCTGAGACAAATGTCACACACACTTCATCCAGACTGACAGACTTCTGTAGCTGTTTCTAATGACACAAAGGTTTAATGTAATTCCTAAAGTACCAGAAGTAGAACTGAGACTATTAACAAAGCAACAAACCTGGAGTCAGTGCACTTCACTAACACATTGCCCCAGGTAATTTTTTTTTAAACTCCTTAAAATGCAAGGAAGTAAAAGGTCACTGAAGACCTGAAGCTTTCAGTTGAGACTTACAAAAAGAAAATTATTAATCACAATCCAAGAAAAACAACTAGTGAAAAAAAAACAAACCACATTTTTTAAAAAATAAATTAAAAAAAGCAACCACCTCTTGGAAGAAGTAACTTGCTGAACACTAGAGAGCATCTCTGCACTCGACTTCTTTCAGTGACTATCCAGGAGAAAAAATGCCCACTCTATTTGAATGCCTGTTCTCCCCCTCTGTGAGTCATAATGGTGGGGACTTGATTATCAAAGGGTTTTTAACTTCACCACTGAACTGGCTACACAAGGCATGAATCATTATCCCTTTAAGCATTAAAAACGACCTGGAGAAGATATTTATCTTTGGATTAATGAAACAACACGCGCCAGCACTGAGCAGCAGCACGTAGGAGCCGGCAGGGAAGTAGTTAACGTTACCGAGCTGCCGGAGGCAATTGACGAGGCAGAAAGGAACTGACTAAATCGCAGCATGACTTGGAGCTGACGTCAATGTGTATCTTGTTTGGAGTTTAACTTTTCCAGTTCCCCACTGCAACACGATTCCAGGAAATCTAATGACGTCAGCCTTTTGAACTCAATTAGCTGAGGAACAGACCATTTTAACAGCGGAGGAGAAAACAAGCAGGCGTTACAATACTTCAATTATTGCCCTCAAATTCGTTTCCATTCAGCATTTTTTAAATAATGGAAGCATAGGGTTGATTTACACTACTGAAATAATGTCTGTACAGCTAGGCTTAAGCCCATGGCTATCAAATTTGTAGTGCTTATTGCTCAATAAAAAAGGCAGTTGTATTTTTACACAACAAAAAGCAATTATAAACATAGTAACATATATGACTATTGCCACAATAAAGAAAAACGCAAAAGTAGAGTGGTGGATTGTTTTCAGCAAAATCCTGCATCAAATACTAAAGATTAGTTATCTGAATCAATCTGTGCAAGAACTCATGCACTAACAGTGATTTTTTGTTTTTTTCCCCAAATGAAAATGTTAAAATTGCCCTGGAATTGTACACTAAGTAGATAGAATTAGAAGCTATTTCTATGACTTTAGAGAGATTAAATAATTACAGCAACAGGTTCAAAAGAAAATGTCACAAATATTAACTAAACACTGCACAGACATACAAAAATACTATGTCAAAGGCTAGCAAAATTTTTACCTGTTTCATCTCCTGTAACAGCCATGATCAACTTCTGCACACACGATTCTGCTGTTCCTCTACCAGAGCTCAGCATGAACTGTTCCAAACTACCAAGCATGTGCAGGATTACAAGCAAGAGCACTGACATCACAATGACCTCACTTGCTTACCACTGTCATTAATATGCTCCATCACTGGAACAGCTCACTGAAACTGCAGCCCCAAAGAATTCCTTTTCCAGTAAACCTGCTCTTTTTTTTCCTCTTCCATATTGCTATAATCCTAGCTTTGTTCTTTTTCCCTGAATTATTCATAAAGCTACAGAAAGCACTCACGACAAAGCAGGCTGTTAAGAAAGACCTGAAAATTCACAGCACTGACTGACAGAAATTAAAACGTGGCTCTAGCATTCATGAATGAATCCAAATTATAAAGTCATGATTGGAGAGAAAATAAGGAAATTTTAAACATGCAGTTGTTTTCATTGGAACAGGTCCACTAAAAGGCAGAGAACTCTGTTGGACAGACATGCAAGACAGGAAAACTTAATAAGCTGTAACAAATAGGTAAATGAAAGGCTAGAGCTCCTCGCTTTGCAGGGAAACCCACAACCCACTCATTTAATTTCAGTTAAAAGCTTCAGAAATTATTAAGAAACAAAGTAAGTCAGCCTAATGCTAGTGATTTCAGATGCTGTAACAGGCAGAAGAGTAACTCTGGGTAAGGGCAATCTCTTCCCCCTTCCCCCCTTTTTCAAAATATGTCCAAGAGACCTGGTTGACTTAGTTTTAAAATATAAATTTAAAAAAACCAACTCAGCTCTAAGAGAGTTACTCCTTATTTACATCAATTTAAATGAAATTAGTTTCAGACCAAGAGTCCAAACACTGGTCTGTATGTGGGGCACAGAAAACTTCTAAGCTCTTTAATGAACAAATTCAGACTGATAATTAATCAGCTGTGAAACTGTGCTGGATGGCAGCCGTGGAACCATCAATGCAAAAGGAGTGTTCTGTGATTACAGGACCACTTCAGGATCATATGTACAAAAGAACAGAACTAAAGCACAAGAAATTCAAGCCACAGATTTCAAACAGCACTAACAATATAATGAAAACATAATGATTTTTTATATAGCTTTTTTACACTCATTTTCAATAACAGTCAAACACTTCCTTCTTCAGCTAGCAAAAAATTCCTTAACCCTTAATGTATTAGGAAACTGTCCAGACACTAGAACTGCCTCTTATTTCACCTACAAATGTAAACTTGAAGCAAATGCAATGTCACTCAATTGGATCAACACCTTTGGCACTTTTATCCTAGTCTTCTTCCCCCACTACACGTTATGAGGAAATACCAAGCACAGGGTTTATGTGATCCTATCCATTATTACATGAGATTCATCAACAAATACTTTAGAAAAAATATCCATTCATATGCTATCTGAAAGACTCAAACAGAATCTGAAACAGATCTTTTCTGTTTCCAGGTATTTGTTAAGTCTTTTCTTCTTCTTTGATTAAAAAAAAAAATACAACCTACCCAAAATCATTATAAAAATATATGTAAGTGGTAAGATTACTAAGCAGAATACTTTTTCTCTTATAATTTGTGATATCACAATATTAGGTGAACAGTCAACTACAAAGTGTACATAAATGACAAATCTTCATAACCTATATTCGTGCAGACCTTTTAGCACAGGGAAGATGACTTGTAGTAAGGACATTTCAGACACTTGTATATTTAACTAATTCCATGGTCTCACTCCATCCTGATTAACTCCCATTTGCTGACTGCACACACAATTGTATTACTGTAAACATCTTCAAGTGCTTTCACACTATTTTTATACACCTCTTTTTTATTGTAGAAGTTTTGGCTTTCTTAAACGTTTGCCAGTACCATTTGCATGTAGAGTAAGTTAAAGCCTTTTACCTTTTAAACGTTTGCCAGTACCATTTGCATGTAGAGTAAGTTAAAGCCTTTTACCTTCTCATCATCTCCAAGTTCATGCTTGCTTACTGTTTGCTTTATACTTTTCCCTGTATACATTATGTAGCATTTTTCTTCTGCGTTAACAGCTATGAGGCTCATTAAAACACTGGACTTTGAAACAAAGGAACAGAGAATTCCAGGAAATTAACTTCTCTGAGCATGGACAGAGAACAAATCAATTTAGTTAAAAGTATCTAGATGCTTCCAGAAACATGATATAGAAGGTATTCAGTAACTGTCTCTGAATCCATTTTGAAAGTTTCCATCACAGGCAAGCCACTTAATGGGCAATTCCATCTTGTTGAAGCTCGTTAATGGAGAATCTGTAAAGGAAAGTCGGTCAAATGGAATTTCCAAGGACTCAAGGGCTGCCAGGTAAAATCCTCAAATGCTCTGCTTCTTCACAGACTTGGAAAGTTTTAGGAAGCAGCTGAGGAGTTATTCTTTCTGGCCCTGACCCCAAAGCTCTGAAGAATCAAAGCAATACCCATAAAATACTACAGTCAACCTGGAGAGATGGAAGTGGCCTCTGATTTAAGGGATGTGTAGGCACACGCACAGAAAATGTATTAGACTCATAAAAACTTGTGGTACCAGAGTGGGAAATTGGTTTGGGGGACAGCCAAATTTGGGTCTGAAGGCCTTGTTAAGAATGAATTCATTTAATAACATTTAGGGAAGTTGTAACAATACTCTCTGAACAATAAAAACTAACATTTGGCTGAGGTTTTTTCATCTCATAGTCTTAAAATTTCCTTGAAATGCTTCTGGAAAGACTTGGCATGACAATGTATTTCAGTATTTATTTGATGACTCTCATCCACTCCACGGATACAGGTCCACGGATACATATCTAAATCCTTCCTAGCTCTTCTCATGGCTTATTTCAGATAGCTGTTTTGGCTTAAGAAAGTATTCATATATCCCTCCTTCCCTACTTCTCTGTGTCAATAAAATAATTCTTTTAAAATTCTGTATATCCTCCTATAGCTATTAATTTAGTGTCTCCATACCCATTTTCAAAGGTTTTCATCACATAACCCAAATCCCCCGATACAGATAAGAATCCAAGGCACCTTTGGTTCTCCAACACCCTCAGCATTACCAAAAGGCTGGGAACAGTTGAAAGAAAAAAATCCTGCATAAACTACAGTAAGGCCAAAGAATTCACTATTCACAGTTCAATTCATGTGTGCATTTTATAGGACCTTCAAAGTGTTCCTCTGTGAGAAAACTAGCTTCATTAAAGGATCTGCTTTCTGGTAAATGCAAGAGCCATAAGTTGCAAGGGAATTCTGCCCTAAACATACCCCAAAATCTTCAGAATTTATGTTTTATTAACATTAGCTGCTGAAAAAAACCAAATTAGTTTCATATATTAAATGCAGTGCACCTTCAGCATCTCAATTCAATCTGTAAGAGCAGCTTTATTCCAATTAAACATACGTCTCAAAATCTGGACAAGAGAATCCAAAGCAGAAATTGATGTTATACTGCTATTTCATTCTTTTTAACCAAACAGAGTAGCTGCCTTACTAAGCCAAGAACATGAATCCCCTCCTGAGACTGTTTTTCATCTTGCTATGCATATTTTACTTAATAGTGCAATAATGTCAACTCAAAATAAAAAACCTTTTACAAAAATTATTTAATATGAAAAAACTAAAATGGAGTAGACTAATAAAATATACCTTGAACAACAACTTGGCTTCCAGGAACAAAAAACTGTTGTGTGCCATCAGATGACTGTGCTGCATATTGCACAATGGTAGCACCTGGCTGAGGAGCTCCTGAATTTGTCACAGTCTGAATTGTACCACCTTGAGATATGGTAACTAAACAGGAAAAAAAAAAAAAAAAGATAAGTTAGGCAATAGAAAGACATAACACATGCTAAAAAACATGAAATAAACATTGTCTTATAGGACTCCTGGTCCTCTCCTTGCTTAAAGATCAATTGTATGATAAAACTTAGGTAATATTGATTTCCACAAATATAAAGCCTGTTGTGTAGTGCCATATGTACAACAAATAAAAATCAGTGTTCAACACATTTCCTCTCTATGTTTCCAGGAATATTAATTGTACTAAAATAATTTAAATATGGGGGAAAAAATAGTAGCTCCTAGCCATATAAAAGTGTTGTTTTAAATACTAATGTAGAAGTTATTTTTAAAAAATAATTTTTAAAAAAGCGCTGTTTATTGACTCTTAGAAAACAAAAACCAGGACATCAAGACAAAGGAAGAGAAAGTTGTCTAACACAGTCCTTCCCATAGTGTGACAAAAAGTTTAGCACAACAGTGTTTAACCAAGTTGTACACAGTTGTGAAGAGCTCAATACTTATATAAAAAGCAAAACAAAACAAAGTGGAGTTCTTCCCTCCATGTAATAGCAATATGAAAAAACAAATATACTTTCCCCATTAAAAAATTATATTGGATTCCTTGCCATAATCAAGTATTTATTAAAAATGCAACTCCCTAGAGACATTATAAATTGTATATTCCTTTTGAAATTAGTATCACCTTTCTTTAAACACCGAAGTGTCATAGAATCATAGAATGGCTTGAGTCAGAAGGGACCTTCAAGATCATCTAATCATTCTAACTCCCCCGCCACAGGCAGAGGCACCTTCCACTAGATTAGGTAGCTCAGAGCCTCCCCATCCAATCTGGCCTTGAACACTTCCTGGGACAGGGCATCCACAACTTCTCTGGGCAACCTGTTCCAGTGCCTCACCGCCTTCTAAGTGAAGATTTCACCCTAATGTCTAAACTAAGCCTATCCTCTCTGTTTAAAGCCGTTGCCCTTCATCCTATCACTACACTCCCTGGTAAAGAGTCCCTCCCCATCTTTTCCATAGGCCCCCTTTAAGTACTGGAAGGCTACTGCAAGGTCTCCCAAGAGCCTTCTTTTCTCCAGGCTAATCAATCCCAAACCTGTCAACCTGTCTTTATAGGGAAGGCCTCCAGTCCCTGGTAATCTCCATGGCCCTCCTCGGGACCTGTTAAAGCAGGTCCATGTCTGTCTTGTGCTGGAAACCCAGAGCTGGATGCAGCACTCCAGGTGGGATCTCACCAGAGCAGAGGGGCAGAATCCCATCCCTCGATCTGCTGCCCACAGTGCTTTGGACACAGCCCAGGATCTGGTTTCTGAGCTGCGAGTGCACATTGCCAGCTCATACTCCACATTTCATCCACCAGCACATTCAAGTCCTCTCAATTCACTCATTGCCCACCCTGCATCCACATTTAGGGTTGCCAGGACCCACACACCAGACCCTGCACTTGGCCTCATCATGAAGTTTGCATGGGTCCACCTCTCTACTCTGCGAAAGTCCCTTTGGATGGGACTCCTTCTCTCTATTGAGCTTTAAGTATCAACTGCATCATTTAGCCTGGTGCCATCTGCAAACTTCCGGAAGGTGCATTCGACCCCACCTTCCATGTCTCCAGCCAGCAAAGATACTAAATAATACTGGTCCCAACGCAGATCCCTGAAGGACACCACTCATCACTGGTCTCCACCTGAACATCAAGCTGTTGACTGGAGCTCTTTGAGCCAATTCCTCATCCAAGTGATTTACCAGATCCATATCTCCTATGTTAATTAAACTGAATCTTTTAGCTGAGAACCCAATTCCCAAGGAGTAACAAACTCCTTTCTCCCTCAAAAGATATTTAAACTACAAACATTGTATTTGAAGTGATCTGAGATGTTACAAAGGTCAGACATAAAAAAAGATTCAGGCTTGCCAACTCCTCTGAATGCACTGTCAGATTACAGTATTTGACACCATTCTTGACAGTTTAGCTCTTCTTATCTCAAGACAGGATTTTTTAGATTCCTATGTGAATTTTAGAGATTGCTGATTTCAAATGTTCTGTTTCGACAATAGGATATCTCAAAAGCTCAACTTCAGATATAAACACTTAAAAGAGACAGATTGCTGAATCCCAACAGCTGAATAAGCTTCTTTTGGGGAAAACATGGAATTCCTCTCACGCTGAATTAAGTTCAGAACCTTATCTGCAGTACTGAAATAGGGTTCAGCAGGACCTCCAGTCCTGCCCTTGGAATGAGGAATATGTAACATAGAAACTAGTTGGGTGCTGCACACAGGCTCCATAAGGCATTAAGGAGAAGGGGAAGAGAGTGTGGCAGGGTGTAGAATGCAAGATGTTTCAGTCTGGCCTCCAAAGCAGAAAGTGCCCCATTTTGGGGCAGGATGAAGAAGAGAGGAGCAAGAAAAGGAAAGCATTGTATCCTCTACTCTTCACAAGGTCCAGGACAAGAGCAACAAGATTTGTCAACTCTACCTCCCAGAGAAGTTATAAAGATCGAAATTCTGCCTCTGCCTCTACACCATCACAGAACCATACCGCAAAACCCCCAGTCAGTCTGGCTTCCTAAGCAGTAAAACATCAGCACAGATTGATACAAAGCTCTTAGCTCCACAGTGAACCTGGATAAACAATTACGTCACAGCATTCCTCCAATTATTCATTCAGATCTCAATGCAGTACTTTATAAACAAAAGTGAATTAACTTCAGTACCTGCCTCCCTTACATGACTGATTCCTGCCATATTCCCAGAACAACACATTGCCCATCCCCCCATTCACTATCCTGATCTCCACTACTGCACCCACTTTGTTATGCTGGAGCTCTACTGAAAATTTGGCCTTTTATGATGAGTACAGGACATTCCTGGACAGTCTCTGTAGCTGAATGTTATGCAGGTGGATGGATGCAAGTGGCATCTTCTCTTCCAGCTACGTGTGAAGCCAGTACTAATACCACTCTCTGAGTGTCATCAACCGGCCTAATCCATAAAAAACCCCAGATCTTTTTCCCTTCCAAAACTGGAAATGGAACTAAAGTTAGTCTTTCCCAAAGAATTTCTTAATTCTTCAATTGTTAAAAATCTGTTCTAAGATAGCGAGTAACCCAAACAGATAGCAAAAGAACTAATAATTTTCATTCCCCCTGCATCTTTTCATGCAGATCATCATGATGTGCACAAGGAGGCAGGGGGTGGGGTGACTGATTCACACACTCCAACTGAATGAACAACTCTTGCACATTACACCACTACCATAGGTGAGGAACTAGTAACTTTTTTCAATATTAAGAAACCAACATGACAGAACTACAGCCAACAGAGTAGGTGTGTAGTCAGATGGGGCTACAAGGATCCTACACAAGACAGCACCCTGTGCAAAACTACCCATTTCACTGACAGAAAGATCACACATATGTTGATGGAGGTAGGTGGCAAAGACATTCTATCTGGTGGTGTCAGTCTGTCTGCTTCCATAAGCCAAAGCCAAGGAGCTCAGAAGCAAAAGATATTTGGAAACCATGGCAACATACCATTTTGGCTGGTGAAAAGTAAGTAGAGAACAGCCATCACTGCTGCTAATAGAAAAAAATACATTTGTTTTCCAGAAAATTTACTTATCAAGTTCTTCCAAAAAGAGTCATCTCAGACATCCAGACATAAACACACAGTCAAAATTATCTGTTCAACTAAACGACTTTTCCTTTGAAGGAACAGACAGAACAGTAGAGAAAAAAGGAACCAGCAAATGTAGTAACATAACACCTCTTTTAAACCAGGGCACAGTTCAGATGGCCACAGTGACACCACAAGGCCAGTTCTTCACTGCCAAGGACACTGCACAAGCTTAATGCATAAACTGCTGGGTGCCTGCACAAGAGAACCTGTGCAGCCCATGCTGGCCTGGGAGAGAGGAGTCCTCAGGCACAATAACGACAGGCAGAAGTACAGAGCTATTGACAGGAGGCATAAAGATGAAGGAGGTACATGGAGTGACCCTCTGCACCACATCCAGTCTAAAATCAACACTGGACTGGCTGTATTCCCACACAGTGCTCCTGGTTTTAGCTAACAGCAGTTCCTGAGGATCACGGGCAACCAACAGGATGGCTCAGAAATGCTTCAGATCTGTGCTTCATGTATGTAAAGACTAGGGGTCAACAGTCAAGCTCTCTTTGCTAAGTTCCAAATTAACATCCCCTTCATTACAAAGAAATGACCATTCTTGCCACCACCTGGCCTAACCAGAATTAAAATACACAGACTTTGCTGAGGAAAAAGATATTTTAACTTACAAAAATGAACTTAAAAAGAAATCAAATTAATGAACTAATAAATTGGGCAAGAAAAACTATTTTCAAGAAGAAAAAGCTCTCAAAGCAAAGTTTTTGAGCCAAAACCAAGAAAGACCATGAAGGCTGACACTGCATCTTGAAGCAATGCCCAATTATGATGAGAACCTTAATTATACAGCACCTATTTTAGGCTACAACTATAACTTACTCAAAGAAAAAGCAGCAAAGAACAGAAATCTCCCAAGCTTGGCTTAGAGCCAAGTTTAAATTAAGACACATGAGATTTAATTAAATATTTGTGGATTCTGTTCTCACATTGTCAGTGATGCTCTCTGTTGCTTAATTTTCAGAAGCAAATGTCTGATTGAACAAGAAAGCAAAACCTTTGAATTTTGTTATTGACTTAAACACTTTTCTGTCACAATGGTTTATAGATGTGTTCAAATGAAAATATATTCCCCTAAGAATCACCTCCTGCAATACATTGCAGTAAGAGTACAACTCTGGCTTCCCAGAGGAAGCTATGATTAAGAAACCTAAACTCTAAAATTTCTTACAACTCCTATTGGTTTGCAGGCTCACTAGGTAATACACAGACATTATAGCACTTCTTTTTAAGCCTTGAAATGGTAAATACATATATTCTTGATTAAACCTAAGCAAAATCAAAACTGCAATTCAAAAATTGAAGAAAAATATCTAGTTTTTCTTAGAATACAAGAAAACATGAATACATGCCACATTCTGTACTGGATAGCTGTAATTTAGGATGACTGTGTTCTCTTCCACAGAAAAGAACACTTCAGATGCTGCACATCATGTGGCAAATATTTATTTATGTCTATAGCTTACAGAAAGGCTAATAAAAGCAGCCTAGGGGCACAAGCAAAATTACTTTCTAGGTAGGAAAGGGTAGATACTACAAGCATATTCTGTCTTCCCACCATTAATAATTAATTTAGTTGCATAAATTAAAAATAACTGCAGAATTCTAAGGTTGAGTAGAACACAACTAGAAAGCCATTCTGTCCTCTTTCATGTGCCACTGCAATGTTTTAATAGACTTCCTCTGCTTTCTCATTTCAGGAAAAAAACTCCACAACATTTCTTATGCAATCTTCCTGTCATTATATCAAAGGAAAAACACCTGCACTTTAGTCTACTTATGAAAAGACATGAAAAAACCCTACAAACTGTAGGAGTGAAGCTTTATCAAATACATAATTTTAAAACGAGTTATTATAAAGTTACCCCATATATGATATCTGATTATGTCCAAAGAAGCCATAGAGTGCAAGTTATGCAACATTTCTACCACAAATACTGGAATAAAAATATCCAAAAGAAAATCTATAGAACAGAACAGTGAATGTAACTTTTAACTTGTATTTGGATGAAGTATCAAATGTTGGAAACCATGATTTAGATAAATTCTGCAGGGAAAGTATAGATACTTAGAAACTAGAGACAAAAAGACGCAGTTCTCTTAAGAAAGGAAATTGGAAGTTAACAAGTAATTTCATACTTTACATTTCAAAAAACTCTACTTGCCATTTCATACAATGAATAGCACTAATACATAACAAATCACAAGAATTTGAAACGGCAATGATTTGTATCATTAAACATTCACATAAAAGTGTCAGCATTTTTCATTTCAGCTGAGCCTCACCTCCACATTTTAATGCACAGAAGCTTTAAAAGGACTAAATCTAGCAGCCAACAAATGTTAAAAGGAAGAGGCTAAAAGTCTATAATGCCCATGTTAGAAAAAATTAATAATAATTACTTAGAAACACAGAATCTGTTATTCTTCTTCATCAAAATACAACATCCCTAGTGTATTATGTAACTCTTAGAAACAAAGTTGTGTTATGTATGTTCTGCATCATCACAAAGTACATTTGCAAACATACGGTATTGCCCTGTGTTAGTATGATACAGGCTGGTTGGCATGGCCACTGCAGAAATACCAGAAGGCGTTCCTTCATCTTCTGACTTCTCTTCTTCTTCAATCTTCGCTACTGCAGGAGCATCTGATGACAGTTCATTCAAAATTTTTCTAAAAGAAGAATGTAAGTAATTTTATGTACTTGAAAATCCATACCCATAAGAAAATAACTGACTTTTATCAGAGAGTTTTGCTGTAATAAATAAGCTGCCTTTAAAACCAGCAAAACCAAAATTAAAAGTCCTTACCGGTATGAAGGCCTTCTTGAAAGTATTTCCCTACGTTTTTGAGAATCAATTATCACTTCTGACTGTGCAGCTTCATCTGCAATCGATGCTACCTGTAATAGCAAAGTTCCTGAAATTCATAACTTCATTTAAAAAAATAGCAGCAGAGCAAAATATTTTTTTAAATTCCTTCCACGTTTGCATATGGGAAGTTTGTTGACTTACTTATCATTAATCGTTTGATTTTGACTACTTTTTCCAATGCAAATCACAAATTATGAGATTTCAAATGTTCTGTTTCGTAGATAACATCTTCCATTTGAAAAAGAAAAAAGTCAAAATAATCCAGGTTACTTTTTTGTGAATGACACTTAGAAAAAGTACTGGAAAAAGATTTCTTTAAATATAAAAATATTATACAATTTAGTTAGCTCTTAAAGTGAGGTCAAACATCTAAAACACAGAATACTTCGCTAATGTGTCTTAAATAATAGTATACAATATAAAAGTCTCTTCACAACACACAAAGCTATTTAGAAAATAATTTTATTTAAATATACACATTTATTACACTTACTGACACATTCATAAATACAAAGACATTGCTTTGCAATGCTGTATGAATTTTGGAAATGCCTGACAAGACCACAGTGTCTCATTTTCTCAGACCATTAGTATTTTCATATATTCTTCTTCTGTTAAAACTACCCAAGTCAACATTAAGGCCTAGGGCTGAATCACACTCTTGACCAATGCCTGTCTTACTACACAGAACTGAAAGTCATTCTTGAACAAGGAAAACACATTATTTTCTTGGATTTTTTTAGCTACTCAGAACTATTGCTGTGTTGAGATTTCCAAACTGAAACAGTGTGAAAACCTTTTCACATGAAGACAGACCAGACTGCAGTTTCAGATTAAGCACTTTGTTAAACTGACACTGAACAAACATGATGTAAGTGACTAGAAGGCTTCAAGTGTTTGACCAGGCTGCAGTGGAAGCTCAGGGAAGTGAGGGAAGAGCTCTAGAATTAATGCATCTGCCAGTCCTCAGTGTTTGGTACTAAAAACAAAACCTGCCTGAACTCAATAGAAAACGACCATCTGGAAGGTTCTGGAAATGTATAGGCCTGGGTCACCTCAACTCATATCTGCAGAACTACACCTTGAAAGAACTGTGGGTTGTTGCAGAATGAAATTGTCTCTTCACTTATGTATTTTATTACATTCTAGTTCTGTGTAAAAATATTTAATGTAGCCTCATTTTGCTGGGTAATATACAGCAAACATCCTTAGAACTCTATATCTGCCACCTAGGTGGCAAGAGGTACTTCTGCATGTGTACAGATGTATAGCTCCAAACCAGACATCAGCCCTGGCTGCAGAGATACAGGTGCTTCAAGAAGTTTGTACACCTCCTTTTGCAGGATGGATCAATGCTGAGCAGCAGAGAGATACTGAAAGACATTTCCCTCGCAATGTGCTTTCAGCAATCTGCTCATGGATCGACCTTCAAGCCTCCGGCATAATCCTTCAACAGTAAGATACTATTGCACAGCCAAGAAAGACCCTGGGCATCCTAACTCAAAACAGAATTTTTACCCTGCTGGGGCATGGTGGGTAATAAAATAAATAACCTATTTGTCCCAGCACAAATAGCTCGAAAGCAAGACCTTAGTTGCCTTTAAAACCTTCACATTCCCCTAACAGCTACCAATAGCCCCCCTAATTTGTGAAGATGTCTGAAGAAGTTGAGAAAGTCATATTTTAGGAAGAAGGTAAGGAAATCACAAGACGATTTAGGCATTTTAATGTGTCTGTTGGTTTTGCATGGCCTGGTTTTTGGTAGCGGAGGGGCCACAGAGGTGGCTTCTGTGAGAAGCTGCTAGAAGCTTCCACCATGTCCAGCAGAGCCAATCCCTGACGGCTCTGAGGATGGACATGCCACTGGCCAAGGCTGGGCCAAATGGAAATGGTGGTAATGCCTCTGTGTTAACATATTTAAGACATCAAAACAAAGATTGGGGACACAGTTTCAATTCTAGCCAGAAAAGAGGAGGAGCTGAGAACATGTGAGGGAAACAACATGGTGACACCAAGGTCAGTGCAGAAGGAGGGGGAGGAGGTGCTCCAGGTGCCAGAGCTGAGATGCCTCTGCAGGCTCTGGTGAGCACCATGATGAAGCAGTTGTGCCCCTGCAGCCCAAGGGAATCCATGGGGGGTGCAGAATCCACCTGCAGCCTGTGGGGAAGGTGCCAGTAGAAGCCTGGAGGAGGCTGTGGTCCTGTGGGAGACCCATTGAGAGAGAGGCCTTGCTCCCAAGTTGGAACAGCCTGTCCTTGGAGGACTGCACCCTGTGGAAGGGTGACCCACGTTGCAGCACAATGCAAGAGCACTGTTTGCCAGTGGGGGGAATTCACATTGCAGCAGTTTTGGGAGGACTGCTGCTCATGAGAGTGGACCCATGCAGGAGAAGCTCACAGAGAGCTGTCTCACAGGGGAAGGACTCCTCTCCCCGAGCAGCGGAGGAAAACCTTGGGGTGACAGACTGACCAAAACCCCCCACACTTCGTCTTGCTGCACTGTCAGTGGGAAGGAAGTAAGGGTTGGGGGAAAAACAGTATTTCTAAGGGCTTAATTTACTTCTCATTATCCTGCTCTGATCTTTTTAGTAATAAATTCACTTTCTATCTTTAAGTTGAGCCTGTTTTGCCCTTGGAGTGTTTTCTCCCAGTCCCTATCTCAACTCATGAAGCCATCATTAAATTTTCTCTCCTCTGCCCAGCTGCAGCTGGGGAGGGTGAGTGAGTGGCTTTCGTGGGTGCCTGGCATTTGGCCACTGTCAAACCACAACAATGTACAAGAGGATATTTTCTGCAAGAAATTTCAAAAGCTTTAATTCTCATCATGACAAATAGAGATATTAACACTTCAGATCACTCTAAAAGCAAACAACCATGTCCATTATGTTAACAAACAGAAACTATTGTAATTTTTTCCTGGACATTGTTCAAATTTCAACTTTACCTATTTCAACTTCAATTGTATTTGAACAAATTTAACTTCAAACTCATGTTAGTCTTTCCAAGACCTGATACACTGCAGGGATGAGCAAGCAATAAGTCAAATAACAATCTGAACTTTAAACTTTCCTACAAATAAAACAACATCTAACAAAACAATAAGGAATGCTACAGAGATAAACATTCTTTTCCACGTAAAAAGCAACAGCATTATGAGAAAAACTTCCGAACATTTTCTGCCATTTGAAAATGGCAGATGTTTGAGGGAGAGGTCATGCAAACTTCAGCAGCAACCTTGAGCATACTTCTTTTTTAAACTGATATTATTTCCCAAGTTTCCCACTGTCTGGTAGAGAAAAGGTAGCAAGTTAAAGCTAAATGATCTGGAGGAAATGCCAGGTGGCAGCATAAAGGATGAATAGGATCACAGAAGGGCTGAACACCCTCTGTAATGAAGCCTTTTACAGCATCTTCAAGCCCTTCTCACCCAGATCAAACCAAACCAAAATCCTGGAACTAACTAGTCAATATTAATTGGGACAAAACTTTCCTGTTTTACTCCTTTGGGAAAGGAAGGACAGCCAGAGTTCACTCAATACAACAAATAGTTGACTTCCACTCCCCTAAGGTGACACAGCAGCAGCTGACAAGAGATTCCTGAGAAACTACTCCTTTTGAGCTTTGAAAAAAGTCCTGTATCTTTGTATGTATGTCCTGACTACACTGGCTTAAAGAAAAGCAGTGACAGAAACTGGGAATTACTAATGTGCTCACTGAATGAAGGTTACTCAGGAAAATTACAGTTAGAAAGAATTCCAATTTAAAAAAGTATTTACTTTGAATACTCTGCTCTGACTTCAGATTTGATCAAGTATTGACATCTACTGCACCTCTTACAATAGCGATCTAGGATTTCAAAACGTTGAGGCCCCATCATCTACATCTCTTGCTCAACAATAAAATATTCATTATCTGATCAAGGTTTTAGTCTTTTTCTCTAATATAAATCATACTTATATATGTCTTTTTATTTATTGTACTTGTGATGCCTTAAATGGCTACCTTGAAACAGAGACTAGACAGAAGTAAAGGAATAAAGGAGGTATTTATTTGCAAGGCCTTTAGATGTACACTCTGGGCTCCAGGGGGTCCTGCCTCAGTGGATCCCAAAATGAACAACAGGTTCTTCACACTTTTATATCAGCATAAATTTACCAACCAGCCAATGATGAAATTTCCCCAAGCTTTTCCCCCTCTCCCCAAGATGAAGGTTTACAGTTTTTCGGCCTAGAACAGTCTGGATGTCCTTGGAGAGCAAACTAGAGAGGCTTTTATGTCTATCTTAGCCTGAGAGAACAGCACTTAACAAGCTAAAGGAAACTTCAGAGTTATACTAGCAGTACAGGATTTGAAAAATATAAAAGTTAAAACCTAAGGCATCACTTCAAAGTTACTAAGAAGCCTCCAACATTAAGGATGGCTTCTCAAAAGACTGACAATGCAAGGCTTTTCCTTAACATGTTGAAATGGCCAGATATTAAAACCCTTCCCTCAAAATAGGTGTATCACCTCTCTTACCAGAAATATCAATTCCATCTGCAAAAAGCAATTCAGTTGACATTTTCCAAGCAGTTTTTAATAAAACTAGAACAGAGGCCTTCCTAGCTACAAGAAAATCACCAACGGGAGGCCAAGCAATTTTCAAAATACTGCAAATTCATTCTCTCTTGCCTTTTTCACTTTTTAAAAACTTTGAAAAGTCTAATACATTTTGCACTGATCCCTGTTTTCTGGTTTCAGCAAATTTAAACATGTGAACATTTGCCACATAAATGTTTGGTTTGAGGCTGCCCGTATTTTTGGTATCTACATATCCACATCCACAAAAAGCAATACCAGATGCTCTAACAGGGTCTGATAGGGCCTAAAAACAAGGAACCACTTGATATAATATGCTTGTTTCTACTACATCCAGACCCTCTCCAACAGTAAAATAGGAGATACTTGAAAATTTATGAGTTCATAGTATCATTAGAAACATTATGTTCATAGAATTTAACAAAATGGAAAAACTGCAGGATACACTGAAGTAAGGCCATGTTATGACACAAATTTGCTGTTGCATAAGTTCAGACACAAGTTCCAAGACAATTTCTTATAAGATAAACAGGAAGCATTAAGGAATTGCTACACAATGCTTGCAGAGCTGCTGCTGGTTGGATGTTTGCCACCTTTCCCCTTGCTGTTTCCTGTGCCATCTGAGTAAATCTTGCAGCACTGGTTGGAATGAAGAGAAACTAAAGATGGGTTGGTAAAAGAGTTATGAGGTACCAAATATTCATGAAAACGTAACAAGAAAAAAGCTAACCTGAACAGCTTGCATGTGTGGTGACTGAATGACTGAGGGCTGTGTGGCTTGAATGACACCCTGGACATGAACAGTTTGACCAGAAGGCAACTGCACTAGAGTTACAGCTGGAGATCCTCTTCCAGCACTGGAAGCAGCTACAGAAACCTGCAAAAATTACAATCATCATGTTTAAGTAAGATGCCTTAAGACTTCAGCAAATGCTTTTAGAAGTGATACTATAACAAACTGATTTTGTTGCCACATCTAAAATAGCTTAAATGTATATAATTATCATATACAAAACTAAACTAGTTTTTAGTTTTTAGTAAAACTTTGGCATGTACCTTTCCAAATGGTATGGAAAGCTTAAAACTGTACCTAACAAACTGCAATTCTTTTTCTTTTTCCCTCCACATCCTTTGTAATTTCTTTTCAATGAAAAAAAAAACAACCCAACCCTTGGCCATCATGCACCAAATCTGCTGTTGCTAGCAAGGTTAGGAAGAACCTCAAAAAAAGTAACAAAACCCATGTATATTCACTGGAGTGGAATGTTGCTGCAACAACATAAAGGGCAGAATGTTCCCAAGAAAAAGAAATCCAGACCCACTTTAGTTTGGCTTTACTTGTTAGGTAAGAATTTATGCTTTTCAGATAGATGCCTCAAGAGACATGAGAATTCTTCAGATAGCGAAAAATTACCCATAAAGCCATATAAGGATTTGTAAATTGAGTTAGTTTAATGGACTCTTGTTATATATATAATTATATATATCAAGAAAGAGAGAGTCGGAGTATACCAGTGCTTCAGAACAACAAAAATAAAGAACAGCTGAATCTTCTTTCAGGCTAGCACAGCTGTAAGAACAGCTTTCCCCAGCCTGTGGCTCTCAACTCTGTGCTGAGGACGAATGTATTAAGACACAGTTTAACACCTATGGGCTAAGAAATCGTTCAGTATTTCTGCCATTACTGCTAAATCTATTAACTGAAACAAATACTGACACAAAGGGAAAACACTATGATTGATCTTAAGTTGTGTGATGAAAGACCTCTAAACTCAGAAATGGAAGACAATGATAAACATAAATCATATCATAAAAAGAAATACTGTGTTTTTCAACTAAACGGCATTGAAAGGTCTTATTTCTATATTCTGCATATTCAACAATAAACTCAGACTCATATATAAAATTCTGGTATTGTTCCCTTCCTAGCTTTGTTCTCAGCTCCAAAGGTATCTAGTATGAGCAGTAAACGTAAAATGAGATGACAGTGAGAAGAAAAACATGAAGAATGCTCAATACTTAAAAAAAACAGTTTAAGAAACGTCTCTATTTTTTCTGTATTTACACTGAAGTGTTATTTTAATTCCAAATATGAAAGCAGTTTTCATTCCTGATCCATAAGATATTGCTTGTCTAGGAAATAATCCCTTCTTGAAGCAAGTGAAAAATTTTAACTACTATTAAGATGCACTATCAAAAAGACCTGATGTTGGTTCCAATTACCTCGAAGGAACAAGTTTCTAGGAAACAAAGACAGGATCTGTCAACATTCACTATGCAATTGTTCAATGTTATAGGAAATGGAACCACTTTTCAGAAAATAGAACAATTGAGGGCATTTTTAACCCCAAAATCGGTTCCTTAAATCATTTCTTAAATGGCATGAAATGGCAACAGGGAAATAGGACATACAAACCTTCTTCCCAATCTATTCAACAAATATTATGAAAAATTTATCAGAAATAGATATTTGAGATTCAACTCTAGAAAGTCTCAAAGATCTGAAGAGTATGATCTATTTTGTGGCAAAGCTTACATCCTAAACCCAAGCTTCAAGGAGAGGTCACAGAGCAGTCTAAATGTTTATAAAGCATACTGACTTTTCAAAACATTGTAAAGGCAACTTCACCAAACCTTTCCATTTACCGCTCTCTTTGTGAGAACTGCAATTTGATCTAATACTCGGTGGGTCAGAAAGAACTTTCAGAGTACATCAGCCATAAAACAGTAAAAGGAGAACAGTTTAAGAATTTCTTTTTGGTACACAATGGGTCAGCCACACAGAATCAAGAAATAATCCAGTACTCGAGATTAAGAAACTACATTCATTTTAAAGCTCTTTATTCAGTGTAACCACAGAAAAAAAAAACAAAAACCAAACCTCACTTAGCTAATACTCTTTTGGACTAAAGTTTACAATGTAACAGGAGAAATTGTTCTGTTCCCATTAATTCAGGTAAGAGATTAAATGAAGAGGGGATAAATGCTAAGGGAAGAGGAGATAGTAGTATTATAAAATTTTCAAGGTTCATACTCTGCATCTTTTTTATAGATACTAGAAATTATTATTAGAATTTTGATTCAGAATTCCCTTTGCAGTTTTCAAGCTGAATATTCCTGTGTTAACTGAAATACCAGAACATTTTGGTGCTAGCATGCGTAAATACTGACTGAAACAGACTTGGCAAAAAAATTTCTTTCTGACATCAGTGATGAGCAATGCTACCTTTCACGTCATTACTTCAAGGGCTGTCTGGCACAGCAACTGAAAACAATCCACAGAAGCGACGCAGGAACACAGAGGGTGAGGGGAAGCTTAACACATTCTATGGGTCTATGCTCCTATGCATGCAGTAGTCATGTCCAATAGCTTCAACAAATATCAACCATGCACTCTGTAATAGCAGTATGGTCCCATATTTCAGGGATTTGGAAATGGAAGTGCTCACTCTTCTACATGGGGAGAGAAAAATAGCCAGCAAGAGTACTACCTTCAGCTACTACCTTCATACTGAGGCACACACTTGCAGAGAAAAGAGACTGCCCATCATTTATCTAACTTCGAGATACATGGTCCATCTGAACAGCTATCCTGTGGATCCTATGAATGTCAGATATCCTTTCCCTGCCAAGTACTAGAGAGGTGACCTTCACATTCAACCCCTCATACCTTCAGCATTGCCACATGAAGAATGAAGTACATAGGCCCATCTGATTTCTGTCCCTCCTGTAGAGCCTAAATACTACAAGGACTCTAGAAGTGAAGTGTAAAGTAATTCTAGAAAAGGAAAAGCCAAGGCAAATCCACACTGGATTCACCTAACAAAGAAACAAAGGACCTGCCACACTCAGGCACTGAGTAGTCTCTATGAGGAAAAGCTGGAGACAGATGTTTTGATCAATTCCAAAGCTACTGCCAAAATAGAAGCATCTATTTTTAAGGAAAATAAGGTTAGGCTGATTCCAGGCTATTGGTGCCCACATATGCTTCGAGAAAGCAGAAAATGGTGACATAGCTGCACATTTATAATCCTCTAACATCAACTTTGCTAAATGGCCAGCATTTGTATTTAGCAGGGTGGTTACAACAGGCCTAGCAAATTCCTAGTTACAACAGGCTAGCAAATTGCTATAGGTCTAAATCTGTAGGGAGTGAGATTTAACACAGTTTGATGTCAAGAGCCCACAGGGACAACCCCCCTGAAGTGCTAAACTTGAACAGTCCCAGCTTGCAATGGCTGCACACTCCAGGCTCTGAAAAATCTCCCTGAAAATCTCCCTATGCTCTCTGACAGCAGTTCTCACATTGTAAATCCTGACATATGTCTAATTCAGGGCCAGCACCAAGAGGTCAACAGATGGTACCTCAGACAAGGTCAGCAGACAGCTCTAGTGACAGACAACATGACAAAGTTAACAAAAAGTGAATGAAAGAGGAACCCATCAAGATGTAGAATTAAAGAAAAAGGAAAACACAACAGAAAGTGTTTATGTCAAATGTGAGAAAGGCTGAAGTACATTGACATTACATTGTTATATTTAGTGTAGCTGAGCACAGAGCAACACTGAAGGCAGTGTCACTTCTAGAAATCCTGCAAAAGGAACATCTAATTTCTCCTTGAACACCATTGCAGGTATAAGTGTTCCAAGATGTAAGTTTGATTATCACCAACACTATCAGAATATTCCAATACAAATTAATTTCCTTTTAAGTACAGCTCTATATGTAGCAACAGACGATCTGTGCATGTGAGACAACCCATGGAGCTCATCTCAAAACAGGCTGAGGAATTGTCCATCTCACACCTCTCCTCTTCCCTCAAAGGCATCAAGCATTTGTACAGGTGTTCTATACATTTTCAACAGCTTCTAAAGGCAACCACAAATAATTTTACTTTCTTACCTAGTTATTCTGCTGGCTGGATCACAAAATCGTTACCATGTCAATTCATCAACTGGCTAAAAGTGAGGGATGCAAGAAATGCAACCATAAACTGATTCTATAGGAGGACATTTTATTTTTAAAATAACCCTTTAATGGACAAAAAGTGCATCTCATCTTTGCTAGCTTTCAAATTTACTCATTTTTGCTTTAGTAGAAAAAGTAATTTTACTTTCAGCACCAAAAAATTGCAGGAGAATACAGCAGTGTCTATGACACAAGCTAAGATAAAAATGCAAACACTACTCTTTCATTACAAATAATATATTATAGGTCCTTCTTAGCATTGGAGGTTATCCTATCACACCATAGTGCTCCAGCCCACACATTCTTAATTTGTCCTCTCTCTCCCAACAGAGAGACATAAAAATGCTTCAGCACAAAACAATCTCTGCCCTCTAGAGATAATCATTTTATGGAGTACCTGGTCATACTTTTAAAACTAAAAGGTATATATTTATTTTAAAAGCCTGGACTACAGAGGAGGGCAAAATAAGTCAGCTGCCCCCCCCAAAAAAAGAAGAAAAAAAAAAGGTGCCCACCTCCTATGTAGTTGTATCCCTCAGCATTTTGCTAGTCACTCCCCAGCCAACGTTGTAATTCAACTAAATATCAAGCACATTAAAAACCATTACATTCCATCTGGACATAAAAACTCTACCTGTTTTACTAGAAGGGCAGTCACCTGCTGGCACAGATGCCCAGAGAGGTTCTAGAGACTTCATCCTTGGAGATATTTAGAACCCAGGCCGACACAGCTCTGGCTGACCCTGCTTGCACAGGCATGTCAGACTAGATAACCTCAAAAGATTCCTTCCAAGCTCAACCCTTCTACAATTAATTTTTTGATAACACACAGAAAACCACAAATTAAAAGACAGTGCATTAAAATGCTTTACTTCTGCCTGAACAAAACAAAGGTGGAACAAATATTTTGCTAGAAAAAACACAAACATGTCCCTCTCGAGGTATCTGAAAAGGAGCTCTCTGTTTCAGTGACCATGCATTTTAGGTCTCAGTAAGAATCAAGTCATTATTTTCTCCTATTTCTGCGTATTTGCAACAAAATTTTTAGGAGAGATGACTGGAATTTGGCACAAGATACATTTCAGTCACTTTTAGTGGTTGTCTTCTTTCAACTGAACTCCTCCACAGGCCAAAGAGGGAGAAGGAAGCTGTGTCCCTCTGTAATAGTCAAAATACACAGGCAGCAGAGCAGTGGCACAGCCATGAATTCCTCAGAAACACACAAATTTCCCATCTGGACCGCCAAGTGGTTTCTCAAGTGCTGGACCAGTCAGATGTCCCACACACGGGCCTCCAGTGGGCTTTAACGCTTCAACATCCAGGCCCAACCCTCCATAACAAAGCGCCTCACCTTCCAAGCCAACCAGGTAGGAACACAGGCTAATAAAATCCTACTCATCTTAAGCCAAGGAGCGTCTCAAGAAGGCCTGTCAGTGGTGAGTGTTCTGTCCAGGCCGTTCTACCACAACAAATGCTGTGGCAGAGCAGCCTGAGGGGGCCAAGGCTGTGTGCGGGGCTGCAGGCCCCAGATGCCAGCGGCTGAGGAGACAGGCACAGGCCCGGAGCCCTCAGAGCTCCCAGAGCCCTCGGAGCAGGACAACAGCACCGACCCCGCTTGTCTGGGCAGCCCAGAAGAGGGATGGCGGCTCCAGCTACCTGCACCAAGCAGCTCTGACAGGTCCACGTTGGCTCTCTGAGCCATTTGACCAAAGAAAGGGACTCCAGATGCTGACTCCAGACCGTTCCCCTCAGCCTTCAAACTGAGGTACATGTTTTGGTTTAGTGCTAATTGAATGAGATTCATCAATGTTTCAGAGTTACTCATTTTAACTGAAAGGGATGAGACCCATACTCAGTAGAGCTGAACCTTCACACACAGTACTCAAGCATTAAATGCAAACATAAAAAGTGTTATACACTGCACACAGTAGGAGTGCAAAGGCTCTCCTACAGCATTAGTGACAGCTTTGTCTCTGGATCAACATTAAAATTCCCAAGTGACAGAATTCACAGGTATCTTCTCCAGAGACTATTGCACAAGCCAATAGATTTTACACATCAATCATCCTATGAAGTTAAACCAGAAAATTTGAACAGAACTACTAAAGAAGAAATGAGGGGATGACATCAACAAAGCAAACCAAATAAAATTCTTAAAGAAAAAGAAAGAAAAAAACTGAACAAACAATATTCCCAATGCTACATGTATCAAAACCAACAAAAAAAGGTTGATAAATATTTTTCAATCTACCTTGTGTCTGATGATCTGACAAAAAGAGCAGCTACTTTCAGTTTTAAAAATATATCTGTAAAGTAAATCAAGTATCTAACACACCAAATACATGGCATCAAATCTTAGCAAATAACTTCTAACATCCAATGGTGAAAAAATTCAGTAAGTTGTTTTTTAAAATCGATTCTTGTATTGAACAAAGGGGTTTTGAAGACCCTTTTAAGTGGTCCATACACTTTTCTGAAGCTATAAATCTTAGTACTGTCAGGAACACTATTTTTCTCAAGTGCTGAATGTTTCAGTACATATTTTTCATGTTTGAGAATTGTTACTATATAATCTTTTATCCATTAACGACCAAAGAATAATCCAGGTAGAGCAACCATACAGAACATGTAAAGTATGCTTTTAGAAGTCCAGACACTGTCATTGGATACACAGGGATGAAACAGAACAAGCATACATAAAAAATGTACTTGCAATTAGATGGAATATATTCTGTACAGAAACTGGAACTAGGAAAGAACCATGGTTATTTTTATTCATGTTTTCATTTTTGTTATACAACACATCTTCAAGATACACATATTGTTTAGATATGTTTGATCTTGTAGCCACCTCAATTCCTTAAGACTCTATCCCATCTCTCTAACAATCATCTTATGAAAGTAAAAGGAAGAAACCCATGTGCCTACTGATGACTCTTCTCTGAAAGGACTCCTAAAAGTGTTACCTTTTAACAGACCTGATGTTTTACTAGTCCTTTGTTAACTACTTAGGCATAGTTTGCAATATACCTTTGCTATATTTTTCCTATTTAATACCAAGAGTTATAAAACATGAGAATGCCATACAAATTGGTAGTTTAAAAGTCATGGTAGCTCTAAATATCATTTTATTGATTCCCCTCACCTTTCCACATTTGAACTTACCTCAGATCCTGAGGAAATCTGACTTTGGCCTGGCTGATTCTGAAGGTGACCAGCACTTCTCTCTGTCAGAGAATCCACTGCATTGTCATCCTGTTCGACCATTTCCATGGTCATCAGTCTGAAAGTAAGCACATACATATTTAAATAATGCAGAACAGGGAGGTATATCAGGCAGCTAGGGAGAGTAATTCCAAACTATCTTTTATTTGAAATAGACAGAAAATAAATATGTTTCTGTCAAAGTGAAGCCCTTTCTTCATTACCCTTTATTAAAATATTTACTCATATAGCCAGGATCTCTAAACCAATAATTTTGGAAAACTGCAAGGAGAGGCAGTTCCAGAGATGGTTCTCAGGGAGGGACAAGCAGAGTCCCAGGGTCCCATGCAGAGCTGGCAGTGGGGCTGGGAGCGCAGTGCTCCAGAGCAGCCCAGCAGCACTGCCCACGGCAGGTTTCCCCAGCCTCAAGCTGCCCAGCAGCCACGGGCTGCTACAGCCCTCCTGAACCTTCCAAGATGCCTATTCCCAGCTGGGATCTACGCTTGAATTGTCTGTAAATTACTCATGGCTCAAGAGTCACAACAATTCTTCTCACTTTACAGGTTTAAAAGTAGGGTAGATATCATTGGAAAGTAAGCAACTTGCTGACCCTCAATTTAAACTAAGAGTTTAAACTTCATACAGAAAGCTTCCAAATCCGCTATATAAAAATGCAATTACCTGACAGCTCCTTTTCGATATTTCTTGGCACACTTAGTCATAACGGAAGGTGTGAGTTTTAAAACAAGAGCTTGGATCTCTTCGGCTCTCTTTCTCTCCTACCAAACCCTGCACTGAAGGTGCAACATTGAACAGGTGATGTCAAACATTGCCATGGCAACAGGTCAGTTTACAAACAGAACAGAGAGAGGACAGGGTCAGGCAGAGGCAGGCAGGATGCCCTGCAGGCTTGCTCCCACCTACACCCTACTTACACAACCAATCAAGGCTGCAAAAGGAAGACATTATAGCAGTTGAGGGATTTAAGAGTCAGCAAATCTCGGTTCCCCAGGTTCAGTTTCTCTACCTAGGGGATGCCAAGACCAACTGAACTCAAAGCTCAATTATTTCAACTGGCTGACAGTTACTTCGATTTCTTCTCAGGACTTACACTGAGAGATGGAAGAGGCAGGGAAGGACTGTTACCCATCTGACTCTGAGACTCTGGAATTTAGTCCCACATGTTATAAGTCAACTACATTAAATCAAATTAAATATAAACCAAACTCCTTTTGTGGCACTACTTTACAGAACATTCCATGATCTTTGAAGAGAATAAATTTTATTGGTTTTTTAAATATCAAATTTTTGCCCAGAATAAAGGCATGAAAATACGAAAAGATATCCAGTCAAATGATGCAGACAAGCATATTTCTAGCTCATATGCCCTCAGTAGTATTCTACTGACCAGACTTAACAGTAGTACATCTAATGGTAGCCAAGCTGCACACAATTCAATATTGTATGGGGTAACATGAGTATTTCTTCTCAGAGAAGTTACATACCTTATGCCAGTATCAATTCAGATTAGAATCATAAGGAGGTATTTTACACCTCAAATCTTTCTACCTTTTTGTCTTGTTAATTACCAGTAATTACATTTTTCTTTAGATACAATCTAATTAAGTGTCTACTGAAATTCACTGAAGTCTAACAGCTCTGGGGAAATTGTTTTCACCAAGTTTTTTGCAATAATTTTTTCTAAGAAGATCTTATCTAATTCAACTATTCTGGTTTTATATATATATATGTGCAATACAGTAACAATAATAAAGGACCAAAAAAAGTTCCTCCTTTGTAAACTAGGGCCACCCATTAAGTCTCAAATATTAAAGGTGTATCTGGTTCATGTAAGAATAAGCTTCAGACCAGCTCACACACCAAGGAAGATTAAATAATGCATAGGTACTGGCAATATATTCATTGTAATCTCTTCATAAAGATGGGAATACAGTCAAAATTAAATCATTTTATGAAGGCCCTGAAGTATTTTTGTATGCAGAGCCATCTGTCACAGACAACCTACTGTTAAAAAAAACCATAACAAAAAAAATGAACCCAAAAAAGAAAAAAAGACCACCAAAAAAAACAAACAACAAAAACCCAAAAACCCCAAGTACTTCTATTCCTACTGAATGCACTTCATAGAAATTTTACCCAGAAAGAGCCATTTCTTATCTTGGTAAAAATGTAGTTCCTAGTTTTTAGCTTAATTTCTCACTGACTGCAGAACACTATAAAAGTGTATTTATTTCTACTAGTTTATCAGGATTTTTCTCTGCAAGTCTTTTCATTTGCAGCGCTTCACTAATTTAGCAAAGAGCTACACAAAAAGCATCAGAGCAGCAAAAAATCTACCAGTTATTCCTCATATTTTGAAAAATGTTGTACAAAGAAAGGGGTGTATTTTTTAGATTTATCTTTAACTAGAAAAACAACGACAAGTACTATACCTGTCAGTGAAGTGACAAACATAATTAAGATTTATGATATACCTAGAAAACTCTAGAATTTATATCGATTTTTCATCTATAATTGTGTATATTCTGACTCTTAATACAAATGACTGCTTAATTTAAAACTTCAGCAAAGTGGATTAAAGTCTGAAAATTTGACTGCCATAAAATGCAATCACTACTCTGAAACACAGCAAAACACCTTTCCTAGATAAGCTCAAACCTGCTTCTTTTTGACAACCTCTATGACCAAACAGTGACTTGACTTAAGACAACATCCAAATATAAAGATCCAACCAGAGCCTAAAAAACCAAAACAATAACTAAGTATATGAGTAACTTTAAAAGATACACAAGCTATCTTGGCATAAAACGTCCATGAGAAAGACGACTTAAGACAAAATGTAGCACAGTAGTATCACAATTCAGACATGTTACAAGATTAGAAATCTTCAGTAGACACAACCATAGGATCACCGAAGTGGCAGGAGCAGGTCAGCTGCAGTCATTTGAGCCCCCAGGGTCAGCGGTGGCACAGTCACATTGAGCTGTGTCAATTCATGTGCGGTGCTGCACAGCCAGGCATGCCAAGGAACTCTTGCATTTCAGACTAGCTTGTCACTGTCTTCGGACCACTCTCATAAACTCTCAGATTCCTATAACCTGAACTGTACAGGGTTTTTATTTACTGTACTACATATCACATCAACATGAATATATCAAACTTTCTAATAAATACACTGAAAAAATACTGAGCAATGTCATAATTATGCTTTTTCTAAAACATCAGTAAAACAGACTGTGGCAGGAAACAGTTACTAATCCAATCCAGAAAAGAGTTTCCACACGTATCACACTCAGTCTGCATTGCAAGCAAATTCTAACATATTCATTGCTTTTAAGTTTCAAAGAAAGAAAAACGGCCTTTTCAGACAAGCACTTAAAATCCTTCATAAAAGTCTATCAGTAGCAGTACACACCACACTTTTAAGTTTGCACTACCTTCCTTCTATTTTAAAGGAAAACTAAGCAAATATTTTAAAGTAGATGGCCTCGGGTCCTCTTTAAAACTATATAATGTTTTTCTTCATTGTATGACTAAATATATACAAGTTTAATCATATACTCAGTGTTAATACATTTTTCATATTTTTTTAATCTTAATTGCTTACAAAGACTGAACAGTAATTTTAAATACTAGTCTAGATTTTTAAATTAATAAACAAGTTATACCTCTACATTCCCATAAAAAGGGGAAAAAATGGCTTTCCATAATGTAAGCAAAGATACCTGCTTCTTCCTACAACATAGCAAACAGATCTTCAGGATCTGGCAGGAAGTTTAACTGTTACCAAACTAGCAACATTTCAATATACATAAGCACATGTTTACTACAGTCACTGAGACTAATGGACAGCAGGTCAGTAGCAGATAAACACTGATTAAGATGATGCATAGAGTGCACATCAAAAGCTTCTTCAACTGTGATCAGATGAACTACCCCTGACAGGATAAATCTGACAGACAGAATGAGCTAGAGGAAAACAGAAAATATTTCCTAGAAAATTCGAAGTAATTTAGAGCTAAAGGTGTGAATTTTTTCTGGTTTTGCCCATAGGTAAGAGACGAAGGATAGCATCCCTACCAAGACATGCTCTTTTGCAACAATTGCTCCCTGCAATACTGCTGTTTGTTTTACATCACTCCATATAATAGTTAATGTTTATTGGTAAAATTATACTGCAAAAGCAAATTGCTACAGTATTTTGCATAATTGGAAGTGCGTGACTATCTAACTAAATACCCAGAGACATTTTAAAAAAACAACTTTTTTATTTCAACCATCCTTTATACATCAGGGACTGCTTACAAAGGTGGCTAAACACAAAGGAAATCAATCATAAAGGGCTAAAAAATATGTTTCGGCCCTTGCTCCAAATGTCTTTGAAGGCTTTTATTCAGAGGGGAGTTACTAGAAAGCAAGAATGTGAATTTACAAATACATGTTTTGCATTTACTGATGACCCCACAGTGAGTGTGGAAACTCAGAATGCACTCGTTTCAGAGGAGCATTGTGTTTTCAAGTATGAACTCTGTAATAACTGTTTTACCACCCTGGTGGCGTGAAAAGACATCATTTGATAAGCTGGTCACAGAATTGAGTCAGGTAAAATGTGAAAACGCACAATAGACCTGGTTTTGAAAGTGCAAACTTCAAACTGTCAGTACCACCAGAAGCTTCATCACAAAGCTTCTTGTGTCTCCTAGACTCTCAATGTTTCCCTATTTTCTTCCCCATCCTTTTCTTCCTTGAACACCTTAGCTAAACCCTAAAACCCCAAATCTTTAAACACCAACGTGCCATTACTGTGAGCACAGGCAATGCTACCTGGCCACCTCACCCATCCCGACAAGACAGTGCTGCGAGAGGACACACGGTCCCCTTTAGAAGGGCCCAACCAGCCCCTGAATAAGCCAGAGGATCAATCAAGCATCAGTCCCCGTGGAATCACTTAACACGCGGCTACACTCAGCACCAAAAACGATGCTATCACGGCAGTGGGGGATACAGACAAAACGCTCAAACTTCTTCTAAGCAAGACGTCGGACTCACGAAGACCACTGTGATCCTCCCCCACCCGTTCTGACCCAGCTCCGAAAGCCCTTTGGGCAAGGAAATAACCGGGAGCAACGGACTACGGGGCAAACGCCACGGGGCACCCTGCTCCCGCTCGGCGGGGCAGCTCCGCGGAGGGCCCAGGACGGGGCGTCCGGGGCGCTCTGCCCGCAGC
>VZTN01013594.1:12296-23441 GCA_013400515.1 Erpornis zantholeuca | reverse complement strand
TGGGCCGCGCTCCGGGCGTGCGATAGCGGAGCGGTGTTGGCCGCTCGCCGCGCTGGCCGGGCCCCGCTGATAAGGGCGGTTGGGCCCCCCCCGCCCCGTGGCGTCCAGCTCTGGCTGTCCCCGCGCTGGCCTAGGGAAGGGACGCGGCACAACTCCCGGTTGTCCCCTGGGCGGTGCCGGAGCCCTCAGGGACACGGTAACCTGCCCAGAGGCCGCCCTGCCGAGGTGCTGCCCACAGGTTGTTTTGTAATTCTGCTTAGTGAAAGCACGTCCCTTGCATCGGTCATTCCTGGTATGACATCGTATTTTACATTTATTTGGCTAAATAAATCAGAAATTGGCAGGAGGCAGCAAGCGGGAGCGACGTGCGTGTTTCCCCGCTCGCTGCCACGGGATTACGTCCAAATATCCTGAGTCATGTTGGGCTTGTGCTGTAGGTGTGAGCACATCCTTTGCTGGGAGTGCAGAGCCCGTCGGCCCAGGGTTAATAATATAAAAATGCAATAAATGCATAAGCCATAAACTTTGTTACTAGTGGTGTTTGAACCTCATATGTCTATGTCTTATTGCTGCTCAGAATTGTACGAAGTTGTGCAAGAAGTGTTATACTACAGTATATTTTAAATTAGATGTCTATACATAGCTGCAAGTATATTTTGAAGTTACATAATGTATTTACCCATTTTCACATTTTGGGTTTGTTATTTTTTTACTGTGAGAAACTACTCAGTGTGTTAAATAAACATGAAAAACCGAAGTTAAATTCACATAACTCATTGTGATGGAAGAATTGGAGGATGTGTGTGTCAGGATTGGTGATAGGTCCGTACAGGTCAAACACTCAGTCTTATTCATGGTATGAAGAGAACCTGCGTATTGATTTCCTGTGTTTAAAAAAAACCAAATAATTCTTATCTCTGACTTCATAATGAAGATGAATCATATTTATTTGCAAAGGTTTTGCCTTTAAGCATTTAGTTTCTTAATTGGCTTCACAGGGGTTATTTAATACACCTATCAAAATCGCAATCTAGTGGAAAAAACACAGAATCTTCAATTATCACTATTGCTTGTGCAAGTTTCTGGTTTTCATCCTACATTTCCTTTGTTGAAATATTGAACACCCCCTTCCTGTTTTGAGTTCTGTTTCCCTCCCTTTGTTTGTTGCATATGTATTATGTGTCTGTTCTGGACAGACACAATAATACTCCTTTAAAATAGGAGTTTCTCTTCCCATAATTAATTAACTTCTGGTTTAAGAGCTCACCCATTAGGTACACTATTTTTATGCTCATTCATTAAAAGGTATACTTTACTAGACTTTAATTGACTCTTGTAAATTAAAAATATTTGTTAGAATAGTAAGATAATCAAATGAACAGGCAAGTGTTAAACTACTCTGCTGAAACCTTTGAAAGAAAATCCAGCTTTGCCTGGTATACTCAAAAAGCCAAAAAAAGTTGTTAGGATACTAGCAGCACCTCAAAAATATTTTTATGATATTATTACAAACAGGCGAAATTTCAAATGAGTGTGTTAAATGATGGAAACCACTGGAGTGAGTTACCTATAAACAAACTGAGAATTTCCATGAACTCTTGGGGCCTGGATTTGGACAAGCAATTATTTTCTATTAGTTTTCAAGTAAGTCGTAAACAGCTTTGAAATGTTTAACTAAGAATTTATTGCTATTTATACCACTTGTCTCATAATGTAATGAAGTGTATCAGAGGAGTGAGTGAACTGCCAGAGGGATTCAGATCTTGGTGATACAAAGATGACTAACCAGATCTGGCTCTTGATTGCAGCATGCTGGAGTTGGTGGGCTGGAAGAGGAAAGGAATGAAGAGCAAATGTTGTGTTCTTACCATAGCAGGGCTTAGGTACCATGTTTGTCATCTGAGGCCTGACTGACCTGTACCACAAAGGTGCTCAACTAAAACCAGTTCTCTTTAAATTGGGATCAATGTCCTATATGAACCCATTTAATTTCAAATGCTGAGACCAAGAGCAATTCAGAAGAAGGCCACACAGGTCAGGGATTCGTCATGATTTTCATAATTTATGTAAGAACACCAACATGAAATCCAGGCGCTTTGCTGCCGTCAGAATGACTGCCTGAGTCATCTTTTCTCTCTAACCCAAAACGGTTATGATGGTATGTTCTGCAGATTTATGGAAGTATCAATGGTTCAGCAGCAATTACTTTTTAATTGCCTTTTTTTTTTTTTTTAAAACTTTGGTGGGCAAAGCCAGTAAGTTTTTTTCAACCTGGGTCAATTCTTAAGTCTGACCCATGGCACCATCACAGAGAGAGAAGTACTACCTTAACCAAGGGGGGATAATAGATGAGCTGGAGTTAGAGCAACTTCATTTGGCACCAAAAGAAACATGGTGCACTTTGCAGAGAACATAAATATTTCACTGATGCACATTACATCAGTAGGAATGCCGCCTATGTAATTTTCAGACAACTGATTCTACATATGGATCTCACAGCTATCTTTTAAATAGATTTTTTTTAAGGGAATTGAAAGAATTTGGTGCATTTCAGTTCTAAACTTATGAAATGCCTTTTAGTTTTCTTGTAAAAAAGTTCATGGATTGTCATGGCATAAACGATGACAGCAAGAGGGACATGCTACCTAGCTTAGTTGTCAATTTCTCTTCAATTAGAATCCAGACATTTGAAGATAATACAGGTAAAACAGACAGAAAAATAGCCTGGCATCCTCTTTGATATAATACTGATACTTAATGGTTCATGAGTGCTCCACAGGTCTCCTTGTGGACCACTGCAGTTTTAGCTGATCATTGAATAACCCTACCTCTGCTCTTTCATTGCCTACCAGGAAATAGAGGGACAAAAGCAGAACTTGCAGAGTGGTCACAGGAAAGTGCAGTGAACACACAGCCACTGTTTTTGCAATTTATTTTGTAAATGTGATGCAAGTCAGAAGTAGCCAATATCCACATACTGCAGCAGAATCCTGGTCAGTCTGAAACAGAGAACAGATTAGGCAAGAAAAACACTTTAATGAGTATAAAATATAAAATGAATAATTTATTTTGCCTATTTTTTTCTTTTATAAACTCCTAGCAATGCAAGAAAAATATGGATTTCCATTGGCTCAGAAACAGAAATGGCACACCCTTAGAAAGGCAAACATTGAACAATATTGTAAAAATTTGTAAATATTTTTTTTCATATGTTTATAGATTTTTTTAAAAGCTGAATATTTGTAGAATCATAAATATTTAATAATATTTCCTTCCTTAAACTATGTCAAGTTGGAAATAATACTGAGTAATGGTATGAGTAGTGTAAGAGCAAATTGGTGATGCTTTTATTGTTATTATTTTCTACTCCACATCACTGGAACCTCTGAAAATTGATACTGCTTAAATTAGTGCTGTGCTAAGGCATCACATTGACTTTTATGGGTTGCATAAGACAGAAGCACAGGAAAGAATAGCCTTGAGGAGTCACAGGTCTAGCTTAATGAGAAGCCTGGCCTAACAGCTGTGAGGCTTTGCACTATCTCAGCTAGCTCTACTCTGCTTTGTGTCACGCAAACAACAGGATTTCTTTATTTGAAAGGGTTGGACGTTATTATTGGTGAAGGGGGTATCAAGTACTATTCTAGGTCCATTTTAAAATATAATTACTTTTATTTTCTTGGTTTGTAATGATTTGATTTTGGATAATAACTTACAGTAATGTTTCAGTATTTTACACCCCAAAGATGAAATACAACATTTTAATGTGGTTTGTTTGCATTTTTTTAACTTTTTTTTTATTTTTAAGAAGAAATTGAAGTTTGTAAATACAAAACAGGTATCACAAGTGTTATGCTACTGTCTGGTATGTTCTGCAGTTTGAAAGGAGGTACTTACTGATGCACCAGAACATAGCAAAGCAAATCAGAGTACACGAGCAGCTAAACAGTGATCACTTTATTAATCACGGCTTGAAGAAGAGCACAAATGGCTAAAATGGTTTGTGAATGTATAGTTAGATACCTGCTATGGTGTTTGTAAGTAAGGCTTTATGAGAAAGAGAATTGACACGATTCAGACTCTCTGTTTCCTAATCTACTGGTCCCAGGTCAGGTCTCCAGTGCTGTTGTCTCCCCACACACTGGAGCAAGAAAAACAAAACAATGGAGAAATCCATAGTTCGACAAATAACTTGACATTCTATAAATTGCTGCATATTTGTTGCATATTCATTTCGGGAGAGAAATTATTACAATGGGAAAATAATGTTCTGACTAGGGAACAATGTAACATGTCTGAAATGTTAAAAGGATTGACTGATAGATACATAATGATATTTCTGTTGAAGCAGAAAAAAAGAATAGTAACTTAGATCTACTACTGGAAATTTTCTCCTTTCCTCTCCTGAATAATGAACTTTCCTTATATAACACTTTTCTTGTAACATGAATAGAACATGTACTATTCATAAGCATTTACAATTTATTGCTGTTTGTAGAGATCTTTGAACTTTTCAGGTGAAAAGTACAAGGTATGAACAAAGCATTATTTTGTACTTACAGCATGAACATTAACTTTCCGAACAGCTGCTTGAATTGTATTTAAAATTTAAATACATAAAACTTCACTATTAAATGTCTCCTGACCGGGCTGTGTTAAAAGAAGCACACAGAAAACAGTTTGTAGTTTAATGGGAATATGCTGTGCCACAGGATTATGCATATCCCAAACTTTTGGCATACACTTGTGCCTTGAAAAAGATGTATCCTGTAAGGCACAGTGAGCCAGTGCAGGAATGTGGCCAGCACTAATGGACATTGAGGAACTCCCTCACACAAAGGAGAATGACATCAAATATTCAGATAATGCAGTAAAAGACAAACACATACAAAGAGCTCATAATTATTAAAAAATATTCAATGAAAATATAAAAAAATACTAAGAAGAATTTGCATTTGGTTAACAGAGTGATTGTAGACTAGATTTTCTAGCTACTGTATGTTGTTTTTGATTGGGGAGAAGATTTTTTTGTTGGTGGTAAATGGTTGTAAATGACAGTGAAGAGCAAGAATGCAGAATATAAACTGAAAAGCAAAAGCTGCTGAATAAATGGAGCAAGGTAAAGGTGTCTGGGGGCTATAAAGAGAAGGAAGAGGTACAAGAGAAAAATAACTAAATGGAAGAGTATTCTATATAACAGATTGTCAGACTATTTGCAGTGTGTTTATGTGAGAGAGCTGCTGTATTTCTTTCATGTCAAGAATTGTTAGTTCTTAATCTACCAGTGATACAGATAAATGGCTAAAGCAACATATTTTTTCTGAAAAGGATATATCTTTCATCAAATGGTAGCTCAACTAATTTATCTCCTATGATGCTATTTTGCCAGTTGGTTTATTTATGAGATGTTTTTTCTCATTCTATTTGTCTAGCACTTTTGCACATTACAGGAAGTTTCCATCTCCATTAAGTATAAAAAATGTGTTTCACTGGATTACTTGAGAGACAAATATATAGATTTTTACAAAATAATTTCTCAAGAAAACCCAAGGAAACTGCCAGTGGGATGATGTCTACTTTTATTTGGAAAATGACATTTTAGAAATGGGCTCTAGACATTTCCTATTTATCATATTTTAGTGAAGACGGATACTACTTGCTCTTTTTCCCTTTTCTTTTTTTTTTTTTTTTTCCTGGAAACAAGAGCTCTGCAAATTCAACCTTGTCTTGAAACTAAGTTGTGTTGCCGAAGAGTCATCTTCACTAGGGGTTGTGCAGTCACTGAGTTCAAGTGGTTTTCTTCTATCTGTGTGTATATTTATACATACTGCACACACAGATGTTGTAGAGCTGTATGCTGGGGTTTGCATTTTTAGTACAGTGGTAGAACCACTCAAGATTTACATGACTATTTTGCCAAAAACATTGTGTCTAGCAAACAAAAGCCACCAGCTGCTTTCCTCTCACAGTAGCTGCTCATAAAATTATAGAATTAGAGAATAATTTAGCATAGAAAAGACCTCCAAGGTAATTGAGACCAACCTTTGGTTGAACACCACCTTGTCAAATAAACCACAGCACAAAGTGCCACATCCAGTTGTTTCTTGAACACCTCCAGGGATTGTGACTGCACCATCTCCCTGGGCAGCTTGTTCCAATGGCTGACAAGGCTTTGAGTGAGGAAATTCTTCCAGATGTCCAACTTGAACATCTCCAATCGCAGTCTGAGGCCACTTCCTCTCATCCTGTCTCTTGTTGCCTGGGAGAAGAGGCTGACTCCCACCTGGCTACAACCTCCTTTCAGGCAGTTGTAGAGAGCAGGAAGGTCTCCCCTGACACTCCTCCAGGCCAAACACCCCCAGCTCCCTCAGCTGCATCCTCATATGACTTATTTTCTATACACTTTGGCAGTTTCATTCCCCTTCTCCANCCTCCAGGGATTGTGACTGCACCATCTCCCTGGGCAGCTTGTTCCAATGGCTGACAAGGCTTTGAGTGAGGAAATTCTTCCAGATGTCCAACTTGAACATCTCCAATCGCAGTCTAAGGCCACTTCCTTTCATCTTGTCTCTTGTTGCCTGGGAGAAGAGGCTGACTCCCACCTGGCTACAACCTCCTTTCAGGCAGTTGTAGAGAGCAGGAAGGTCTCCCCTGACACTCCTCCAGGCCAAACACCCCCAGCTCCCTCAGCTGCATCCTCATATGACTTATTTTCTATACACTTTGGCAGTTTCATTCCCCTTCTCCAGACACACTTCAGCACCTCAATGTCTTTCTTGAAGTGACAGGCCCAGAACTGGACACAGGACTCAAGGTATTGAGCAATATCTTTTCACTGTGTTGACAGGCCCATATGAAAGGATTCATCTATCATCTATTTCACTATGATTTTTAAAAAATGATTTTACAATGGTGCACATGATCTATGAGCCTTTTATAAAAAGGCACTGCTAAAAAAAGGTCTTGAATCACTTTCTGAAGACAATTGCATAGTTTCTGAATCAAAGGGGAAGGAGAGACATTTAGAATAATATTGTTAGGTTCATTGCTGGTACTATAAACAAATACATTTCTAGCTCATGACCCGGTAGAGGTAACAGAAGTTTCTTGGAACTGTGGCTTCCCTCCCATTGTGTGCAGCATCCTCTCATGGCTCTCTCCCACTCTCCCTGTCTTTTACACCAGAAGGGATGAGCAATGATGTTTAAACAGTTCCATGTTCTCAGCTCTGTAGCTTTGGGATTTTATTTGTATAAGCTAAAGCATGAAAACTACCAACAATTTCTTATTTACTAGAGTAAATTTCAGGGATAGTTTCATATTCAAATTAAACCTGAAAGAAAATCTCAGTAATTAACACAAAGCCCACCAGATGATGACTTAGCCAGGACTCATTTATTTTTAGCAATTCAGAAAATAAAGTCACCTAATAGCTTCTTTAGAAGCTTTTTACATTCTTTTTCCAAGTGCTTAGATGAGCAATATGATAAATAGGAACACTGAAATGGCTTATATGCCAGGTTGTTTGTTTGTTGGTAGATTATTATATCTGGTTGACCCAGCCCAAAAGCAAGTACCTGAGCTGTCAGCATCTGATTTGCTTACTGAACAGGAAGGATTTACAACCTTGGAACTGAACACAAAAGCTCCAAAACCTTTTACTCTCTTGATACCTCATATATAAAGCTATTTAATACCTGAAAATTCTTGTAAGTAGAATCACTTAGGCTCAGTTACTGCATCCTAAAATATTGATCTTTAAATACAAGTTCTAAATACACAATTTTGCTTGTCAGTAATGTTGCAGAATATTTTTTTAGCAATTTTATTTGCAAAAGACATATAAGAAAGAAAAACTAACTAGATTTTCTCAGACAGGTAGTTTAACTTCTTAGCTACAATGACATGAAAATAATTTTTCATAATAGATGAAAAAAAAGACATTTGCAGTTCTTTTTTTCCAAGCACTCTCACATCCTAGGGAGAGAAGGATAGAGAGCTGAACTACATATTTGGTGACTAACTAATAAATGTTGTTTGGGAGAGCTCAACTTTTCTTTATTTTCCTATTTCATGGACAAAAACATGTGGGTTTTGTTAGTTTTATTGGAGGTGTTAAACTCTTGAACTGCTATTTTTATCTATTCAGCGCTGCCATCTTGTGGCCAGGAGTGCAATGAGCGTCGACTTCTTACTGAAAATTAAAGGGGTTTAAGTAGATTAAATAATCACGCATTTTAAATTCTTCATAAACTTAAAAAAAAAAAAAAAANAAAAAAAAAAAAGCTAAAATAATAATACTTTATTTCTCTGTATTTTTATAATCAAGAAAGATTTTTTCAGTTTATACATATATTTTGCACATTTCCATGAAAGACAATACCCACAATAAAAGTCTATATTAAATATAGCTATAATGAAATAAAGGTCCATACCTGCTTTAATTTACCTTGTTTTTAGAAGCAAAACATTATTTTTAAAAATTTAACGGTATTATTTGCATCAATAATGCTGACTAACTCATCTAGTAAAAATTGAATATAACATGAATATAACATAAATAATCCAGTCAATATTCTCATTTTCTACGTGAAAAAGGCCAAGGAATATGTTACTCTAAAAATAGGGTTTTAAATCAAAGACAAGAAGAGCAGATAGTAACATGGAAGGCATTTGCAAATTAAATGGTGGTGATGGGGAATGTGGACTATTCACCGTCAGTGCAGACTGCAGTCTAAAACAGCTTTTAAATAAAGCAGTAGGTGGTATAGTGGCACATTTAACATAGTGTTTGTATTGTCATAGGGCTGAGGAATTCCTCATTCTGTACCAGAATAATACAGTGTTAGATGTAGCATAAACAAAACAGACAGCTCCTTCCAAAAGAATTAATTACATAAGAGAAAAGAAAACAAGGCAAACAGACAGAGGAACAGAAGTATCAGATGAGAGAAAACAAATGCATACAAACAACAGGGGAAACTCAGGAAATACCTGCAGTAGTGGTTAGGGCAGTGAGCAGACTTGATAGCAGATGTAATCGAAGAAACATAAATTTGTATATGTGGTGGCAATGTTTTAAGGTGGCATATGCATGTAGCAGAAAATAACCTGTGTCACTCCCTACTGTAATCAACAATTTATAAAGAACTGATAAGAATTTATTAGGAAGAAGTTGACTTCTCCATAGGACCATCCTACAAAAACTTTCAGAATTTCCATCTGTCCCCCATCTGTGTCTCCACTATGTACAACTGCTGAAAGACAACACTCAGCCTTGGTCAAGCAGGATTTGAAGCAGGTCCGCACATCTGCTGTCATCAAGAAATGCATCAAGACATGACAAAAGTAACTGAGGACACCATTAATTGGTCACACTTTGCCAAATGGGAACTTTCTCCACTGGCTGGCTTGGGCATGCCTGCACAGCAGGGCAATTCAGATGATCAACATCTGGGCTTCAGCAGGTAGGAGCAGCCCCACCACAGAGCTAACACTGATGCATAAATCATATATCCACTCACATAAAGCATTGGTGCATACACAAAAGTTTTAGTTATGCTCTTGGCAGATATGTTATAATTATTTCTTAATAGACTATATTAGAACCTTTGCTCTTTTGGAAATGCAGGCAGCACTGTGGGAATGGTGAGCTGACCTTAGCAACAGACCCAGTGATGTTCACAACTTGCTCATCTCAGACTCCGGCAATACTCCGTCCTGTATTTTCAGGTGGTAATTCTTTGGCCACCAACAAAGAAACTTGATGAAAAGGATATCCAGATTTTAGAGTTTTGTGACTTAGGTAGGAATTGTTATTTCCTAAATACATTTAAATCCAAGAACAATTTTTAAACACCTTACATAAAAGCAGTAATGAATGTTCATGTTCTTCCTCTTAATTGTGACTCCCTAATTGTGCTTCCTCAACTGCAGCCTTCTAGAACAGAGTGTGCAGAATAGTTGAGGATTTGGTACCTAATTAAAGTCTGTGCTAACTGTGAATATTCATAATTTCAGAAAATTAATACATGAGCCTCCCATGCTGAACACCATAAATTATTAGTTTTGAAAATAACTCCCTTTCTTTATCTATGTTTTTAACTTATAACAGTTAAGTCAGGACTAAACAAACAGAAGAGCTTTAAACCAGCAGAATAGAAAAATAAAGGGGTTCAGGGTTAAAATAGAGAAAATTGATATGTGTTTAAAATGTCTAGAACGAGCTAATAAAAATAACTTTAAGAGAGAACACAAAGGAAAGCATTAAGGCGTAATGATAAAGCTGCAAGCACTGGAAATTAAACGGGCAAGGGCTTGATTTGAAAACAGGGAAAACAATTATTTTGACGTGAGTTTTGAGTAGTTTGAACAACAGAGAATTTTCATAAATGTCTGTTTTCCAGAAGACTTTTATCTCCTACGGATAGCTGCACTATGAAGCTCTAAATGAATCCCCTTTTAAAAGTTTTTTTTTTTAAAAAGCACTCATCTCTCCAGTTGCGAGCGCTCTGAGCAGCAGACACGGGGTCCGCAGGACGATGCGAAGCCCAAGGGCTCCCACAGGGAGCACTTGCGCCCAGGGCACGTGAGCACGCTCAGCTACTTCGTCTTCACAGCGACTCTACTTTGTTACTGCCACTAAACAACTTTGTGTTGCCCCTTTCCGCCAAGGCCCCCGAGGGGTCGGCGGGCGCTCTGCCGAGGCAGCCGGGACCGGGGCACTGCCAGGGACTACATGCACCGGAGGAGAGTGCTGGAAGCTGCGGAAATTCCCTGCTGGAGGCCGGCGGCTGGACGGGGACATTTCCACCTTCTGAGTTAACAGCGACCTCCTCACACGAACCCCGGGATCGCCGCGCCCGTTCCAGCCCCGTCCCGCCACCTGCCGCCCGCCCTCCACGACTCCATGTCGGGACCGCGCGGGACGAGAACGGTCCCGCCATGGAGGTGGAGCGGCGCGTGCGCGGGGACCGCCCCGCCGCTGGGAAGTGCGGCCGCCCGCGCTCGCCGTACAGTGCGGGCTGTACCAAACCCCGCTGCTCCGGCGGGGGTGGGTGCGATCGGAAAGTGACGGAGCGCCGAGACTTGTCGACGCCAGCCCATCCTGCGGCCGGCGGGGAGAGCCCGGCGGGGAGAGTCCGC
>VZTN01013594.1:0-12143 GCA_013400515.1 Erpornis zantholeuca | reverse complement strand
CCCCGTCCCCCGGCGGTATCTGTGTGGCAGCGCCCGCCCGCCGCGTCCTGCTCCGGGTCCTGCCCTTGCCCCGCGGGGAGGGCGCGGTGCGGCCTCTCCGGCGGGGCCGCTCAGTATCGGCTGCCTGCGCCCTCAGCCAGTTTCGCTTTTGTTTTGGTGGAGGGAGAATGTGGCGAGCGGGGCACGGAGTGGGGGTGGGCAGCACTGGTCACCTGTTCATCGCGAGTGCTCCTGCTCGTGGCTGTGCACCCACCACGGGCTTGTAATGTTGCTCATCGAGATGATTAAATAGGTTGGAAATTAGGGAAGTTCTTTGATGCTGGACGGAACGCTATGTTTATTTGTTTGAACAAATATATGCAATATGACAGCGGTATAAGAGGCGATGGAAGCGGCGTCCTGTCGTTATCCTGCTGCGTAAATATGTTTCAATAACATCTGTGTACCTTAGGGCTTATCAAACAGATATGGATTCCAACCCCCTGAATAGTCTAAACCCTAGGGTAGATATTCTGCCCTGCTATAGTCCTTACCGTGATCAATACAAGACATGTAATAATCGAAGTTGGTGAGCTTGTGCATTGCCGATACTGGAGCACAACATACCCCAAAGAGCTCAGTGTCTTACAGTGAAAGTTACACCATACTTGTTAAAATGTCTGTAAAACACATTTAAATTCCTCTTGCCATGAAAGTTGTAAGAGAATTCCATATAACAGTTATCGTAAACTCTTTAAGTCCAGAGTACTTAGATGATCATGTGGATGCTCTACAATTATTAGGTTTTAATCATCCTGACCACAGTGTTACTGATTGATGACAATGGGGTGTACTGTGGGGAGGACTTTTTCTTAACCCTTCCTTCTTTTGCTGGGTTTTGCTTGTCTTTGAAGAAAGGGCTCTTTTACCTTGGACGTATCACATGTGTTTCCAAAATAGTGACCTACAAAGTAATACAAGTACAGCTTCATTACCACAAGCACCTATTAAGATTCTTAATGTCTTTTGTGGACCATGATTATTTTTTTCTTGGGGCCAGCTGGAAATGCTTTTATGTTTTCCAGAAGAGGGGTATTAGAGCTTTTTGAAGGTTACCACTTGCCCCCTCCCTTCTTGGAAGTGAGCTGCTGTCTTCCTCTGCTACGGTTCATGTTTCTGTGAAACATACATCAGTGTTTTTCAACTTACTTCTTTTGATGGATCTTTGTTTTGTCATTTCTTACTGATTTTTCTGTGTAAGCTCCTGCTGACATACATGGATTGAATTAATAACCATGTTACAAATATGACAACATTTACAGCAGCTGAGGAACTTGGTTAATTAGTCGGGGGGCAGGCTGCATGCATGCATGCTAAAAGTTGCATCTGATTTTATTACTTTCTTTAAACTGAGAAGTAATATATCCTGTGAGAGCCGGTAGTGGTTAAGGTACTAAGCTCCTTGCTAAATAGTTTTTTAGCATAACATTTGATTCATTCCCTTCCAGGTCTGCCTCTTGTGCTCAAAGTCTTTCCACTAACATTTTGCTTTCCCTCATGACCTTGAAAATTTGGAAAGACAAGACCTGTCTATTTATTTGAAATGGAAATACAAGTATTCTTTCCACTTTTTATTGTAGTCTTACAATGTCATGTTTCTGAGTAGAAACTAGACTTGCTTTGTGCATGGAATGTCACACATCAGGTGCTTTCTAGATTAGGTGCGTAGGACAGAGACTAGTGGAAACAAAGAAGAGGCCTTCACAGTTGTCTCTTTTTAAAAATCACCTTTTTCCCTAGTTTTGTTTAGATTAATTAATGTTGAGTGGGTTTTTTTGCAATAAATCTCTTCTGGTATTTTTGATGTGAAATTACTAACACAGCTTCTGTATTTTCAAGCAATGTCTTACTTGAAAGATTTCACTATTTGTTCTACTGTGTAGTGCAGTAAGCTGCACAAGCTCTGTGTATTGCCCTGTGTTTTCTTTTTCACATCCTGATCAAAGCTTTCAGGTTTTGTGGCATTTCAGATGTAACACCAAAAACATCTCATGAAAGCCTGAGGTGAACATAGGCTACAAACTGACAGTAGGAATTTCAGATACTCTGGTAATAGTTCATTGTGTTCTTACCTCAAATTTTCTTAGATATAGTTGAAATAGTCTTTGAATAAAAGTGAACAAATCAAAATTTACAGGAAAGTTGTTTTCTTCCTATGACACTGTGAAATGAACCTCTTGGTGAGATAATGAACTTCACAAAGCATGATGATGTTAGATTAATAGATGTTAAGTTGTAGGCTACTCATGCAACATTAATATACCATTCTATGGCATTAAAAATGAGGGATTGTGAGCTTTATTTTGGTGGGAATGGGTGTTCTGTGTTGCTCTATCATACTATTGCAACAGTGTACAAAGTTTAAATTGAAAAATTTGAAGGAAATGTGTATTTTTTAATGGCTGTGCAATGTTGTCTGACATGTTTAATTCTTCTACAGATTAGCACTAAAGCCCCACAATGTCCTTGAAACCACGAGTAGTTGACTTTGATGAAACATGGAACAAACTTCTAACAACGATTAAAGCTGTTGTTATGTTGGATTATGTTGAACGAGCAACGTGGAATGATCGCTTCTCGTATCCTTTAAGTGAAAAATTTGACTTAATGCATTAGTGTGATGTGTTTAGCACAGAGTAAACCTGTGTTACATAATTTCAGTGATCTTAAACAGCTTGTTGTTAGCCTGTACCTGTTATTAAGACTGAATAAGTTGAAAGGAATGGGAAATTCTGCACGTTTGGAAAGTATTCTATGTGAAAATCACCATGCTGATAAAAAGTAAACTGTTCTCCATTTTAGTCACTTTTGGTGGCTCTAATACTTAGCCTTTGCTAAAGATGTTCTTACAGGTGTTGTAAGAGTGTCCTTTGAGTGTCCCTTACTCTGACAATGAGGTTTTCTTGTATGTTTAAACGTTTGTGTGTAGCAGGGGAAATACCCAGGACAGAGAGTGCACATCTATAAATTAGGGATGTGGAGGATGATGAGGTTGTTCTCTGTAAAAATTTCTCCCTCTTCTTTGAGTTTCCAACTGTACTGATAACTACCATTCTAGACATTTCTACAACAAGGGTTTATTAAAAAGCCTTCTTCCTTTCCCTCCACTGTTATTGCCTCTTTACTCCTGACAGTTAAGCTATGTTTAAAAGTAACTACTCTTTCTGCATTCTTATGGTCTTGCTGTTTAAGTCACAGCTGTACATACATTGTTGTAATGAAAAGGTTTGTGTTTCACATGTGAAATGTACTTGTAATATTTTACAAGATTTAAGTTTCAGTGAACTTCTTTTAAAAGAAGGGTAACTGTTCTAACCAGTTATACTGTACCGTGTGTCTGTGTATTCATTAGCTACGGTGAATAATTGGAGACTTTTACGAGGCTTTGCACCTGTTCTGCAGGAGTTGGACACAGTTTGGTTTCTTTAGGAGGGGAAGGAATTGTTTAGATTTATTTATTGATTTGTTGATTCTTGTGGATGAAAAAAGAAGCACATGAGAAGATCCTTATACATAGGTTTTTCCAACATAAGCTTATTCAGTGTGCAGGAGCTTGACTCTGAAGTCTCTTCTTGTTCTGAACATGTTGCCATTTCTCAGAATTGCTTCCCTATGTGCCTGTGTTTTGAGTGTGTGCATGTGTGTATGTACATAGCTCATAATTATTGTGGAGCCTTTTTGTTGTGTAATAGTCTTTAAGAAGTTTTTCACTTTAAAATTTTGTAATTAATTTCTGGGGTCACTTGTACTCAAGTCAAGTTCAAGTGACTCCAGAATTTTCAAACTTTTTGAATTAATGAGGTGGACACTTAGGTGCTGAGAAGTTGTGCTGCAGTCATTCTTTCTAAGCAGTTTTTGAGGATTACATAATTCAGTCTTCAACAAGTGGTTAAATTCTGTATCTTAAAACTCTAAACATTTAAATAAGGGCATCTAAAATATCTTTAAATATAAAATCATAATTGTTCCATGAGATATTGTATTGATTCCTCTTGTCACACTGTTTCGCTTAAAACTTCTTACGTGGAGACCTTGAAAGACAAGTCTGCTGCTGATCCTCTTTTGGGATTTACTCCAGTTGATTGAACATCAGAAAAGGATTGCTTATGAATAGCAGACTCAGGAAGAAGTCTTGGAATAATCATTGGCTTGTAATTCTTGAGGCCATACTTACTATCATCTCTTAATTAGGTTCCTTGGAAAATGGCACTATTAGTGCCTGATTTGGCACAGGCATGAGCCTTTTGGCTTATTATCTGTGGCTGAACGGCCCAAGTTACAAGTCACATAAACTTGTAACTTCCAGTTTGAATGTTGGTTGTTTAGTACTTGTGCTTCCTGTAACCAAACTCTGTGTTTTAGCACAAACTGCTCAATGAGTATTCAATAACTTGGTGGAACTGGTAGCTCTATACAGCAGGAATGAAAACTTTTTCCAGGTTTTATATATAAAGAAGACTAGAGTGTTAATGATATTTTAAAAATAGATTTGACATTTAAAAAATACATGTTCTTCTTTGTTAACTTTTTATTCTTTCTTTAATTTAATTGGAGTAATGTTTTAAAACATCGACAAGGATTTTAAAGGAAATGTTTTATTAACTCTATTTTTCTAATTGCTTAATCATCACAATAGAAAGGTGGCAAATTATTTGAATTGTTTTAATAAAACTCACACAGGTTATTTCATTGATTATAGTTCCAGTTGATCTTTGTACTGTATAGTCAATGCAGTGATGTGGGAACAAAGGATAAGATACAGTGAAGAATCACGGTTTCAATCTGCAGCAATGTATTCTAAGAACTATTAGCTTTCCCTTGTGCTGTTTGAGGCAGCTGAGATCCAATGGAGTATGGAGTCTAACAGTATTTTAGGGACGACAGGCTTGTAAGGTGCATATTCCAATTCTGGAACTAATTTTTGCCCCACTAGTTCCCCAGAACTTGTTTGTCTTGAATATAGTGTTTCCTTTGTAACTTATGGTAATTTTATCGTTAAACATGGTTTATCTTTAGATAAACCTTTTATCTCATTCTTGAAATGCTAAAATGGCAATGAGCTGGGAACTACAATGTTGTGAGAGAATCTTCTGGAAAAGATCACTTTTGAAAGACCATATGTCACTTTATTTAAACTGTGAGTCATCCTGAGCTGCCTTTGACCTTCAGACTTCCTTTTAAGATTCTTTGCAGAAAGAAATGTGTATGAACTTGTTGCATTGTCTGGTAAATGAGTGACAGTTATGTCTCTATTGGAGGTGTTATTGTGAATACATTGTATCACTTGCAACACTTTGCTGTTAACTTAAGTAGGCATGGGAGTGATTTTTAAAGTAAGGCTTGGTTAGAGAGTGGTAGGTAGTTCATCTGTACTTCAGTACCTGCCTTTTACCTAGAACTTTTTTGAATGAGTAGAACATCAGGCCCTTCCTTTTGTTGTCTTCGGTTTTCCACCCAATAGGTTACAATAAGATGAACAGTAGCCAGGGGTAGCTGTACTAAAAACAGAATTACTTTAAAAGTATGCAGCGTGGCCATCTGCTTTTTTTCCCCATTTTTTTCTCCATGTTTGTTCTCATTCCTCTAATAAACTGTTTTACAAGGATAATTTGATGAAACTTAAATATTTATCTTTAAGAATAACTGGCCCAAAGAGAAGGAAGAGTAAGTAAAGTTCGTATGGTCATGATTCTTTCTGACTAAGTCCTCAAATCCTCTGCAAATTTTGTTTCTGTTGCAGAAGACTGATGAATAGAAATTTCCTCAAACCTTACATAGTCTCCCAGAGAAGTCTTAACTAGATGCTTTTTAACCCTGAGGACAATATTTGTGAGCTTGTATAGCCTTGGATATAGTATTTTCTGGTTGATAGTAATTTTGTTGTTGTTCCTTCTTAGTCTGGAAGTGTTTTTGTTTCCCATTGCTGGGTGATGCCCCTCGAATAGTAACTACCAAAGCACTTAAGTCACAGAAGGGTTTTGATGTTCTTGTTCTCAATACAGAGTGGAGGCCCCCAGGCACCAGTTTGGTTGCAGCTTCCTCTGGCCTTTCTCACCCTGCAAAACTGCATGCTGAACTGGAAGGACAGATGGTATTCACCATTAGAGATAAATTATTGAACAGTAAAGGCTTCTTCCTGTTCTTCTAAGGGACAGCAGCACAAGAAAAATGTGCTCAAAGTTTATGGAGTAAAATACCAGTGATGATTAGTGGTTCATTTCCCCTCAGAGATTACTTTTTTGTAAAGAGAGTCACAATATTTTGAATATGACACTTAAACTTGGATTCTGGACTCAAAGATAAAATGGGTAAAGAAACAAGTACAAATTGAGCAAGAAAGAGCAGTTTTGCTACACTCAGCAGTTTTGTATTTCAGACTCATGGTAGCTTTTCTTTTGTAGAATTCCAGAGAAACTTGGTATCCAGCAAATAGTATTTGGTTGATACAGGAGGGTGAGGTGCCTGTTCAAGTGTTTCTGTGATTAAGCTCCTAGTTTCCATACCTGCTGATATTAAACACAGTGGCATATGTTAAGGAAGAATACTAAATTCAGTTTTCTTCATTTATAAGAAAATTTGCTCTCTAGAATAGGGAAAGGCATGTTTGGAAGATGTGCATTTTCATGAAGGAGCAGAGATACCATTTTTAGTGTTAAACAGGATTATTAAAACTAAGAAATTTGTTTACAAGATAAATTCAGAGATATTTGTTTGCTGCTTTCATCAAATAAACTGCTGTTGCTATTTTCTTGTGCTGCTGTGGTGAAGACTGCCTCTTTGCTCTAAATTTGTTGTAAGTTGTTCTTGTAGTAGAGATCTGTAATAGTTTTGGTGATACAGATAGGGTAGTTGTGGATCTAAAGAGAAAAGAGTTATGTCCCCTTTGCTTGTGAGTAGCTTATGAAGACTTCTAATTCTTGAGTTTAGTTTCTCAAAAATATGTTTTCATAGTGAAGAGGCATGTGGTTTGAATTATACTGAGAATGTATTTGACTACTCACCACCCTTAGACTGAGAAAATTTGTTGGGGAAGGAGAAAGTGTAAAAATCAGCTATTCTTTACAATCTAATAGAATCTTTCATTCTTCACTATATAAGTTTGTTTTGATATTTTATTGGTCATAACTTTACAAGCTGGTGTAGTGCAATGGTAGCTACTGTTACCTCGGTGTTTCCATTTGATGCTTCTTGCTGTTCTGAAGAGAATTCTAATAGAGATGATCTATATGAATGAAATAACTGTACTCAACATTAGATTCTGATTGGACTCTCTGAGATTCCAGTTGCCAGGTAAAGGATTTTTTCCTGATTAGTTCTCCTGCATCAGAAGCTTCTTTGTTTTGAGTAATAATTCTATACAAAAAATGAGACGTGCATTTGGACAAGCTGAGTGATGAGAGCTTGACACTGTTCTGTAGATTAAGCAGGTGACTCTTCAACTGTCGGTGTCTTCTACCTCCTTTTGCACAGGCGTGTGCTTTTTTAGGGTAGACTAGAGGAAAGCAGATCTTATGTCTTCCCTTAATTTAAGTGATGTACTCAATCATTGATTTCTACCATGGCTGGCTTTGCAAAGTGCCAAGGCTTAGTGGTTAAGCATAATGTTTTAAAGTAATTTTTGCAGAACTAGTTTATTTCCCACAGTTGTTCATGTGAAGCTTGACCTAATCCTTGTTTGACTTTTCCGGAAGCAAAGTTCTTAGTCATAACTTCTCTTCCTCAAACTCCTCTTAAAACTTGATACAAACCAAAGGTGTAGTTCTGCAAGGTAGTTTAGGACAAAATCACCTTAAGGGTGGTTTAACAGTTTGCTGCTGCCCATTTAAGTTAACAAGTACAACTGTTTTGTGTCACTGTGATCGAAACATGATTACTGAAATTATAATAATGGTTAGAAAGAATATAAACTTTTCTTTTATCCACACCATCATTGTGATTATTTAAAAAAATTATTTAAAATTGTTTTACCTGTGGAGTTGAGGGCAAAATGCAGGGATAGTAAGTTGTTTTGGACTCCAGGAAGGAAAACTTGAAGCTGGCTTCACCATGTGTTTGCTCTGTTCTGTATTTGGCTCATCACGTTCTTAACCTAATTAGTGCTTCTTTCTGTTGTATAAGAAGAGTTTAGTTCATGTTGGCTGCAAATACAGCAGAATGGTGCATGAAAGCTGCTTATTCACTTTGAGATTATTGTATATTATTTATAAATGGCAAATAAAGGGTAAAAGCCACATCAGTGTGGCGCTATCAGAGGTTTCAAGATCTTAGCTTTAACATTCCCTCAGTATTCACTATTTAAAATTTAAGATGGATGCTGTAAACTTGGATTCTGTAGCCAATACTTACACTAACTTCAGAAAATCATCCGTTTCATCTTCTTTGCTTGAATGTAAGAAAGACCTCAGAATGTAAATTTCTTGTGTGGGGAAAAAAGGGTTCTGTAAATCATAAACTTTGTTGATATGTTTTCACACTTTAATACAAACCTTGACTTTGAGCCCAGAGACATTTATGCTTTGTGTGTGGCCTATCCCGAACCTCTTGGAGAGAGACTTTATACTGAGACTAAAATTTTTTTGGAGAATCACGTACGCCATTTGCACAAGGTAACCTGTACAGTTACTAATGTCCATGTGGATGTTCTTCGTCCTTCTTTTGACTGTTTGTAGGTTTTTGTGAGACTAAATCACAGATGACAGAATTGCAGAGACACAGTACTTGTATTTATGAAATATGTAACACATATCACACAACAGATATAGATATCTGTCGATATGCAACACAAAAGAAATAATTTTCTTTCTAAGCCAACAGTTAAGATTTATGCAATATATTCATTGGCTTGAAAAGCAGGTTCTTTCTTTTCTGTTGAATGCTTGTAATCAAGCAAGCTAGAGAAACATCTTCATTTTGCAAATGTACTGTAGTNCTTAGATTTGTGTTGGTCTTGTGTTGGTCATGCCACATGGATGGTCCAGAGCTGGGGCAAACAATGAGACAAAGAAAGTAGAAGAGAAAGAAGGAAAAGAGATATAGATTTAAATAAGGTGTTTACCTGTCTTTAGTGTCTTTATAGAGGGTGAAGCATTGCAAATTCTGGATAGTGCTGCTAAATGGCTTCATGCTTAGGTACCTGAGTATTTGACAAGATAGGCTGGGTGTCTAAATGGGCAGTTCCACTGGTTACAGGGAGGATAATTCTGACACTGATATACTAAATCAGTTCACTAAACTAGCAGAGAACTCTGCCAAGTAAGTTCTTCCTCATTTATTTAGTGAGCTGAATGAGCTCACTTAGGATAATCAGGCAGGTGCCAACATAGTAGAAGCTGTGGGAAGTAGCGGAAAGCATACATCCATTTTTTAAATTGGCTATCCACTACTTGTCTCTGAAATAACATTGTAAAACCTTTGCAAAATGCATGCTGCAGAGGAACGCAGTCTCAATTCTGTTTTGTCTACCAGCTTTCCTCTTTCATAATTTTTTTGCCTTTTTTTAGATTTTTTACATAGGCTTCTTTGTTGCTTGAGCCAGATTTTACTGGCTCTAGAGAGAATTAAAGTTGAATTCCTAGGGTCTCATCCCCCCTCACAAATCATACTAATTAGTTTAAATTGCTTCTCTGAAGTATGAATCTATTTTGAGGTGTTCAGTAGCTTTTTAGATGATGATATCCTTAAATTTCAAAAGATTTGGGCCTAGATTTGAAAAACTTAAATGTGTTTTACATTTATATGTATCTGTGCTTCGTTAAACTTGTTTTATTCTATGATTCTTGGTAAGTGTAAGGACTCGTCCATCCAATAAGGCATAGTGGTTTTAAATGGTTATAGTTGGTCAATTCCTGCAGTGTGCAGTGCATGTGGCTGTGTGAATATAAAACTGATCTGTGTCAGTGAGAGAATGGTTCTGAGTTATCCCACTTGTATGGTGTGAGAATACACAAACCAGGCTTTTTCAAGCGGGTACTTCCAAAAAGAGGCATAGAAAATGGTGCAGTGGAGAGATTGCTGGTTTTAAATGCAAAATAGAGCAAGTCCAGGTGTTGTATCTGGCTTACCAAAACTTGTTAGCATTAAGGTGTTTTAGCTTTTTGGTTATTGCCACAATTCTGAATATGCAAATGCTATTCCAAAATGATAATCCCATGGTAACTTTCTAAGTATGTGTGCCATTTTTATACTAATTCTAGTGTGTTGGGGGGTGTGTGCCTTCACAGAGAGTTCTGGAAGCTGAAGAACAAGTACTGGTTATGTATCACAGATACTGGGAAGAGTATAGCAAAGGGGCAGACTATATGGACTGTTTATACAGGTAAGCTTTGCAAAAGGGTTGTTAAACCTTTGAAATTAATAAAATTATCTGCAGCTTTAGTTGAAGAGTGTTGATTAAAGAGAGCAATAGATGAGTATGCCTCTGGTCAATTTTGGAGAGAATATAGTTATGGTAGCAGAACAAGAGAAAGAAGGAATAATGCCTCAATAGGTAAGTATCCAAGATGGTTCCTAAAGTTCTTTCATTACTATTTTATTCTACTTGATGTTGCAGTGCCAAATGTGTTGGTGCTCATCAGCCCTGCAGTGTATAAGCTCAGAACTCTAGGAGTTCTTCTACAAGGATGGTACTGGACAGCAGTATGCAGTTGAACCAGCATTGTTTGATTCAAAGCTCTGCCACTTACCTTGGCAAAAACACAGTTCTCCCTTCTAGAGGGGCCTTTCAGACAAGGTGATGTGCTCTTAGGGTCCAGAATTTTCAGGTGAATGTTCAAGCTGCAGGAATTGGAGAGGGAGTGAAAACTTCTCCTTACTCCTTTTCTGAGAACTTAAGAAACTAGTAGTTTGTATACAGGCAATCAGTTTTACTCTCTTCTTCCATTTTTCAGTAGATTACAGCTAAATCTGTAAATAAAAACACAACTAACCTTTTTATTTTTATAACTCTGCTCTTTCTTAAGTTGTGAGTGTATTTCATTGCTAATAATGATAGCTTGAGCATAGAAAACTTACCCATTTCTGAGTTGCTAAAATTATAACCGTATTGATATGGCTTTGGATTTACTAGGATTTGGATTTTGGGGCTGTAGTTTGAACATTCTGATGTGTATTATGCGTGTGATATCCAGTAGATAAATATAATTTAAGAGCCACTTACTATTGTATTTAATTGATGGTATGATGTGTGGATTCTCAAAGGATTTCAGGACCTTTACCAGTAAATTAGGAAATGTATGTGCAATATTGTAGACTCTATTAAATTGTCAGTATCACACTGGGAACAGATGTTATGAAGTCTGTCTTGAGCTTGCAGACTTTTCTTTAAGGTGTCTGACTAAACCGAAGAGTTGATAGAGGAAAAAACCCAACAACTATGTAATGTGCATGCATCTCACTGATTCTGCTTTGTGTGATGGTTTTTCTGAGAGCTTGGGTGCCTCTGGTCATAACAAACAAAATACTTCCTCCATGGTGGAACTTAATTTTTTGTTTTATTTTTGAACAAGTGAGGGCATTTTTTTCCCAGACAGATATTATGTACATAATCCAACCTGTACATTTATATAAGATCATATTTCTCACCAACTTGCCCATCCTAACTCTTTTTCTTGCTTTGTATATTGTGTTTTGGTCCAGAAAATGTACTCATTAGGGTGTTCTTGTTAGAAGTATTTTCATCTCAAAGTTGTAACTTCATTCTTTGTGTTGAAATTCTGAATTTTGTAATATACTATCTTTTAAAAGTCCCTAAATGGTATGACTTTGTGAAATAGTGATTTTTCTCTTCAATAATAAAACATCCATTGTAATGGGAACTAGAAGACCCCATATGAAGAAGAAATAATTCAGTGCTTGAGTAGTAGAATCATAATTACTTTCATGCATTGGAAGCACTTCATTAACTGAATGTCATTATGTCACTGTTTTGGTTTTTGAGAGAATATTTTGGTTGAAAGTACTTGTGAATACCATAAGAAGATATTCTGGTTTTTATAAAGCAGTTGGAGTTCTTTTCTTACTTGCATGCTTGCTCTCAGAAAAGTTCATAATGTAGTTGACTCTGTTGTATCCCAGATTCTAATTTGTGTAATTTTTCAAGCAATTAA
>VZTN01013592.1:55603-94442 GCA_013400515.1 Erpornis zantholeuca | reverse complement strand
TAAATATCTAATCTAATTATCAATTCATATTAAAGCCTTCTGATTTCTGATCATCAATCAATGGACTCTGAGTTTTTGTTGGTGAGGCCCTGAGAAACCAGGGCAGCTCTCAGCAACACCACCCCAGAGCTGTGAGCAGCCACAGAGCTGGAAAACCTCCCCCAGCTGAGGCCCTGCTCCACCATGGCCCTGCAGAGCTGGAAAACCTTCCCCAACTGAGGCCCTGCTCCACCATGGCCCTGCAGAGCTGGAAAACCTCCCCCAGCTGAGGCCCTGCTCCACCATGGCCCTGCTCCACCGAGGCCCAGCTAGGTCGGCCCACATCTTGGCTCAGCTGAGATCTTGGCCTCTCCTCCTTCAATGGAGGCCTGGCCTTCCCCCAGTGTGGCTGCTGAGATGAAGTTCTACCCTGCAAGAGGTCCGGCCACCCAGCAGAGATCACCTGGCTGGGTAAGAGGAACTCTTTCAGCGCTGTAAGATTCCCCAGGACAGATGAAACCTACAGACATCAATCCTCTCCTGAGTCAGAAGAAAGAAAGGTGAGGGCATGTGAAGAAAACACTAAAGCCAGTGAAGAAAGAAGAGCCAAAACCCAGAGAGGGGAGATAGACGAGATGCTTCGAACCTAGAAGCTGAAATTCTTTTGTAAGGCTATGGTGATGGACTATGATATATCAGAGTACCCTTGTAATTCATGAAGCATGGGGGCATGGAGTATTCAACCTGCAACCATGAGCAAAGGCACCTGTGCTGAAACAAGCAAATGTTGAAGTATCTGTGATCTAATGAGAAGTTTGAAGAGAGATGTGAATGGTGAACACCCTTCCCCCAGGGAAGAAGAAGATCTCTGTTCCCAGAGACAGATGAAGAGAACCTTTGCTTCTGAACAGCTCAGCCTTAAAATAGTACCCCATTAGCTAAAGACAGAACCCTCAGAAACAGTTGTGGGAAAGCTCTAAGTCAAGGGAAGGGACTTCCACACTGTGGATAGATTTCCATTCCTGGATTTGCTGTGACATTGAAGGCACAAGGGAACTGTTTCTTTTGGGGAAGGCTCCATGGCATAGCAAGAGAGACTCCTCTCCCTAGGTGTCTTTCTGAAGAAAGACAATTATAGAGGTGGCAAACTGACTGAAAGTCCTAAATTTTCTCTCTTTACATTGTCAGTGGGAAAGGATAGAAGAGGTGGGAGGAGAAGTGTTCTGAAGGTTTATTCCGACTTCTTTCGTTCTTCTTTTAAACTTCCTTTATATTCTTTAAAGTTTTAAGCCTGCTTTGCTTTTTCTCCTGATCCTTTATCTCACAGAGGATAATAGATGTGAGCCAAAACCACTACACTTAATTTGTGTTTCTGCCCAGTTATCAAACCAAACCCTCTACATTCCAATTCTACTGAATTCCCAGAGGACAAGAGCTACACAACCACCACTGGACCTTCAGAGGAAAACCAGACCCTTCTGCAGGATCACCACTTCAACAGAACCACATCTGTCACTTCAACAGGATTGTAGCCACCATTTAATGGGACTGCTACCACCACCCTGGGTGTCAGGTTGTATCCTGACTGTCAGTTTAAGCCGGTGTTTCTGTATTATTGCCTTTATCTTAATTTTCCTATTAAATTGCAATTCTAACTTGGGATCTCACACTGGTTTGCTTTCAAACTAGTACACTGGAGAGGCAGGAGCAAGCTGCTGGAGGTACAAGCCTTGTCCTTTGCTGTAGCTGAAATATTTATTATTTGACCCTTATATCTGGAGATTTCAGAGGCTGCAATTTCAGCCCTTTGCTGCTGCAGGCTGTGGAAGGTCCTCTGAGCAACCTGGGATAGTGGAAGGTGCCCTTGCCCATGGCAGGGGATGGGTCTGGATGGTCTTTAAGATCCTTTCCTACTCAAACCATCCTGTGATTCTATCATCTGTGAAGACCTGAATTTGAGTGTGTAACATATCCTGCAGTGCAAACAGTGTTATTTCCTTATAGCAACTCAAGAGTAGAAGACTTCTTGTAAGCAGAATTAAAATGTTCTCTTTTATTTCCAAGTCCCCATCCCTGCTCCAAGCCCTTGATGTGTGAGAGGGAAAAGCTTTTTGAGATAACTTTATATTTGTATATATAAGAAAAAAAAAACCCTCTTCCCTGTGAGGGTGGTGAGGCCTTGGCACAGGTTGCCCAGAGAAGCTGTGCCTGCCCCATCCCTGGGAGCGTCCAAGAACAGGGTTTGGAGCAACCTGCGACAGTAGAAGGTGTTCCTGTCCATGGCAGGGGTTTGGAACAAGATGATCTTTAATGTCCCTTCCCACCCAAGCCATTCATGTGATTCTATGAATAAAACGATTTTTCCTCCTTGCGATGATTCACGTTTGGTGACCTCTTTTTGATTAAATTTTTTCATGAACTTCAGCTCAAGACAAGTTCAGTTGTAGGAAATTCCAGGTCGAAGAGGGAATCCCTGCTGAAGTTAGAAGCTGCTGAAGACACGAGTGGAAAGCAGTGGTTGGGTTCGTATTTGGTGTGGTAACGTCATTGCTTCATCACACGTAACTGTTTCCACTCAACCCCGTTCCTGCACAATCCAACCCATTTTCATGGTAGGGCCCTTTCCTTTCATGGTGAGCACTTGGGGGGAAAAAAGCAGGTCAGCTTCCAGGCTAAAAAAGTGGATTTCTAGTAATTTTACCCTCTCTTGCTCTTCCACACACCGTGTCATATCTCAGTACATGTGCTGGTGAGTATATGGCACAGTCAGAATAGGAGCGTGTGTCACAGCACTGGCGTTGCCTCAGGTGAACTTGGTTACCTGAAATGTGACAGATGTACATGAGGAGAGTGGCTGGGCTCTGAGCTGTCGGTTGAACCAGACCACAGAGTCATCACAACATCCTGCAGTGATGTAAAGCCTCGGTCGATGGAGATTTCTGCTGGTGATTTGGGAGAGGTGACAGCAGCAACCAGATTGGTCCTTTTTTGTTGGAAAGCTTTATGAATTTGTAAGAGGTTTCTGATTTTTCATAGGACTGAAAATGTCATGAATCTGTTCAATTCCTGGATGACTGAAGAATTTGTGTGAAGAGTCCTACCCTTCCAGCTTGGCTATGTGGCTTTGGGAAAGGTTTCTCTCAGGGCTTTTCTCCACAAATAAGTTCCATAAAGTGGTTATATTGGAGTTTTTTCTGCCATAAACATAGCTTTTATTCCCAAAAAGACCTGCTTTCCACTTTTATTTTCATGTCTCCTGTTAATTATTAAGTGAGGATTGTGTGATTGAGAGGGATTAAAGCTTCCATGAACACAAAGGAGGAGGACCAAGTGGAGTAATTCAAAGGAAGCTCCTGACCCAGCTCTTTCAGGGTTGTCTGAGGGGGATGGTTAGCCCAAGCCCACATGTGACTCCCACCAAGTCAGTGGGAGAGGCTTTCCTCACATCACCTTGCTGGGTACAGGGCCATGGGACTCATTAGGGTGTTTTGGGATTGTGCAAGGCTTTTCGGATGTACAGGAGCAGCAGCAAAGTGTGCAAAGGAAAGGATAAAGGAGGATCAGTAAGAAACAGTGTGTGATAGAGTGCTAAAGACATCAAGACGGACTAGCTCCATGTTCTAGTCTGAAAAGACAAACCAGTGGGAGGCACCAAGTCAGAAATAACAATTTATTAAGAAAATTAGAACAATGGCAGGGAAAGAAAAACAAAACAAAAACCAAACAAACAAACAAAACAAACAAACAAACAAAAAACCCCAACACCCTGGTTTAAACTGACAGAGTCAGGTACAACCTGACACCCTGTTAGTCAGGGTAGCAGTAGCAGTCCAAAGGGATGGTGGGTGCAGTCCTCCTGAAATGATGTAGTTCAGTTGAGGCAGTGATCCAGCTTTAGTTGAGGCAGTGATCTTCGGAAGGTCCAATGGTAGGTATGTAGCTCCTATCCTCTGGGAATCCAGTGGACAAGAAAGCTAAAAGCTGGAGTCTCAAAACCTCAGTTATACCCAAGATGGGATGCTTGGCTCCCCCCCTGGGTGGAGTATCCCACAATGAGATGGTGAGTCATGAGATAAGGCCTGATGGGCCATTAACAGGAGATAGTCCAGGAGTTAGTTATCTGTGAGTCATGTGCAGGGCACTGATGGGCCATTAACAGAAGATAACACAGAGGGAGGAGGCAGGGAGTGCTGTCCCACCTGGTTTTAACAGAAACCTGAAGATGGTGATAGATACACCCCCCTGGACACATTTTACATGGTAACTCAGGACACTCCAGATTATTCCATAAATCTGGGCCCCTCCTGGTACTCCAGCCCCTTCCCCAGCTCCCTTCCCTGGCTCCATTTCCCACCATATATATCCAAGGAGTCCATCCAGGAAAAATGCTGCTCCAAGGTCCACCCAATTTACAGCTCAGGCAGGGACTGGGAGTCAAAGCTGAGCTGGAATGGGACTCCTGGTGATGGTGGTCTAGGCCAGTGAAGGTGGTCAGGGCCCTTTACAGGGTGTGTATGAGTTTTCAGCATCCTCCACAATGTGTCACCACAGTGGGGAAGGCATCCCAGCTCCTGGTGCCCTGAGATTTCCCAGGAGGAGTTCCCCATGGCAGCTATTTTTCCCCTGCCCAGTCCCTGCAGGACACAGGCGTCCCTCAGATGAGGTGGGGGTGGATTGTGCAGTTGAAGGGAGGTTAAATGGTGAAGTCTCATGTCCTGCCCTCATTTGAAACCCCTGTTAGGTGCCTGACTTTGCAGCTCACTGATCTCTGCTGTTGGGTTTCTTTGAGTCATGTGGAAGTGCATCTACACGTGTTTGTGGTCAAAGAACACTATGATTAGAAAGAGGGGGGTGGGAAGGAGTAAAAAACCAATAAATAAACCTGCCCGAACAGTTTGGTTTTTTTTTTTTTTCTCTTTTTCTTTCCTTATCTCTCGATCTGCCTGAATAAATGACATTGGCTGATTTGGGATGCTGGTAGTAGCATCTGCCCTTCCGTTTTTTTGGTGGTAGATGGGAGGAAGTGGGCTCAAAATTGCACTGTCAGCTCCCAAGCTCAGGTCAGGTAAGCCGGCTGTGCTGCAATGGAAAGGGTGGCAGTGCCTGAGCTTTGCTATAAAACGGAGAGCACAGCTGGCTCTGAGACAAAAGCAGGGTTCAAAGGGTCTCAGAGAAGGAGAACTCTCTTGTCCTGTTGCCCTGACATCCACCAAAAGCAGCAGGGAGGTTACCATGGCTTTCACTAGCTCTGCTGGGGTAAGTACTTATATTCAATATAAAGGATAACATATATTTGCTGCAAGAGAGAAAAGCAGAATGCAGATCCCCTGATTTGTGCAGAAAACCCTTTTAGTCATGCTGGGATCTGACTGGGATGCTGGGTGCTTGGGGATTGAGTGACGAGGCTGTGGTGGATTATCCATTATTTATTTATCTCTTGTTCATCAGCGCTGATGATGTGGGATCTGCAGAACCCTTTTTGCAGACAACATGTTATCAAAATTGTTGAAATTTCACTGTGGATATCTGTGCATTTGAATTTCCACCTGGGTAGCATTTGAAGCACTGTCAGCTCATGTGATTTCCTTAAAAAGCCCTGCATTTATTTTGTCTTCTTTTTAGGAGCTGGGCTTGACAATGCTTGTAGTTCCCTTTCTGTTTAGGATATTCTATGATTCTATTATTTACTAAAACTCTGCCTACTGGAAATGGCCCAAGAATCCCCCATTTTCTTGGGAAAAGGGTTATTTCCAGCAGACAGCTGTGGGTGGGCAATTTTTACTGTCCTGAGAAAGGTTTTAAGCTTAGGCACAGAGTCAGCTGAGTCCTTACCCCAATATTTAGGAGATAAGATGTTGCTGCGTGACCACAGACTAGGATCTTCATAGCTTGTTGGAGAGATGCTTTTCTTGGTGCAGAATCAATGATTAATCAGAGTTTAAATCAGGGCTTAGCATCTGTTATGACGAGTTTTATTAACCTCATTGTGCTATTTGCTCATCTTGGCCCATGTCACACAAATATAAGTATGAAGATGGTCCACTGATGGTCCAGTCTGGAAGAACTGATGACACCTTTCTCTCTCCCAGTTCAGGTCACTGGTTTTGGTGCTGGTTTTAGCCCTTGCTGTGAGGAGCTCACCCCACAGGAAGGCTGGTGCCTCTGCGAGGCTGAGCGAAGGTTGCCTGAAGCAAAAGGACCCCAAATTTCCCACAACAGTGAAAGTTGACATTCGTATCAGCAGCTCAGACCGTGCCTTTAGGATGGTCCATGATGTCAGGAACCGGTCTCTCGCTCCTTGGGATTACAGGTAACTGTTCAGCTGTTATCTAAATTGTGAGGACTGTGTCACAGATGGTTTTTGGTCATGACTGGTGGTTCGCTCTCAGCACATGCCTAGAGTCCTGTGAATATTATGATGCTTCTTGACACATGCTGAGGTTTTCATGTTGGGTGAGATTTCTCCAAGAGAAACTGTTTGCAGTGCAAATATCACTGGAATGGTTTCTAATCCTGTTGTCAGTCTTTGTCAATCACAGAACCATTTAGGTTGGAAAAGCCCTCTAAGGTCATTAAGCCCAACCATTCCCCCAGCAGTGTCAAGACCACCACTGACCCATGTCCCCAAGTGCCACATCCGCACAACTCTTAAACCCCTCCAGAGATTGGGAGTCCAGCACTGCCCTGGCAGCTGTGCCAGGCCTTAACAACCCTTTCAGAGAAGAAATTCTTCTTAATAGCCAATTGAAACCTTCTCTGGAATAACTTAAGGCCATTTCCTCTTGTCCCTATCCCTGGGAGCAGACCCTGACCCCCACCTGGATGCCCCCCCCATCAGGATGTTGTGGAGAGCCAGAAGGTCCCCCCTGACCCTCCATTTTTCCAGGCTGACCCCCTTCCCCCAACTCCCTCAGCTGCTCCTGGTGCTCCAGACCCTTCCCCAGCTCCTCTGAGCAGCTTTCCAAGCCCTCTGCCCCAAGCCTGTAGCACTGCATGGAGTTGAATCAACGATGAAATTTCCCTCTAGGAAAGGAATGGTGTCAGTACATTGTAACTTCACAGTTTCCTAACAGAAAGAAACTTCCAAATGCTGAAATTAAAACCAAACAAAAATTCACAGGCCAGTAGTGGGTTCTGTATTATTTAACTCAGCTCCACTCCATTCATCAGCTCCTAAAGAACGGTACAGCAATATTACCCTCCCAGTGCTGATTCCATTTCTAGGAAATCACTGTGAAAATGCTGAGGACAGGGAAACCCTTTGTGTCTCACAGTGAGAACACACAGGTAAATAGGACGAGGGAGATACAAACAAGAAGACCCTGCCAAACCAAACCACGATGTCCAAGTGCATAGATCATTTTTGTGTCCCCATCCCCAGGCTGGACGAGGATCCCGACCGCTTCCCGCGGGTGATCGCCGACGCCCGGTGCCGCCTGTCCGGCTGCCTGAGCCCCCTGGGGCAGGAGGACCACAGCCTCAACTCCGTGCCCATCAAGCAGGAGATCCTGGTGCTGCGGCGGGAGCGGCACGGCTGCTCCCCCTCCTACCGCCTGGAGAAGAGAGTCATCACCGTGGGCTGCACCTGTGTCACCCCAGTCATCCAGCACCAGTCCTAGCAGCAGCCGGCAGGGCAGGAAACCTTGGGAAGAGGAGGCTTCTCCTATAAAAATCCCTCTGGTGAAATCCCACAGCCTCCCGCCTCGCCTTCCAGGGATTCAAGGCACAGTTCCCCTTGCAAATCTGAGCAAATTATCTCCTGAAAGTTGTGATTCTTGCTGTTGTTCATTTATGGTTTTAGGGTGGGAATCACTGGTAGCTGGTGGCAGAGGGGAGGAAGAGTTCTATTTGTGACCCCAAGCAGTGAGAGGGTAAAGCAGTGCTTTTTAAAATTTGTTTTTCATTCTGGTTTGTATCAGTTTGGTGAAGCAGTTATAGTTTTCAAGTTGTCCTTGGCAGTAAATTGCCCTAATNCCTTCCCTCCCTTCCTCCCTATCTCTTTTCCCTTCTCTGGCCATCCTTGCTCACTGGGATGTTACTGGTGTCTGTCAGACATTAGTGCCACCAGGCCTGGTTGTCACCACACTCTGGGTTTATGTCACTGCTGCAATTGATTTATTGCAAAACATTTTGGGAGGTAACTGATTCCACTTGTTGAGTGTTAAAATGGTAAAGAACAGATATCTATATTTCTATTTATGTGTTCTATTTATGGCTGTATTTATGGCTCTGTGTGTGCTCAGAGTATAAAAATGATTGATAAATTTAATCTGTATTTATTAAATAATTTATCTGCTCAATAAAAATAATATTTTATTTTAAAAAATGGTTTCTTGTGGTAGCTCAGAATGACAACAGACACAGAGAATGGGTTTGTGCTGCAGTAGCACTGAGAGATTTCAGCACAGATTGGGCATTTTCCGGTGCAGTGAGATGAGTAAGAGGGAGCAGAAGAGAACTTGCAGCCTAAACAGATGAAAAGATGCAAAGAAGAGGCTGAAAGCAGTGAAGGGAGGTTCTACAGGCAGCAGTGGCGATGGAATAAGTTTCTCTAGACCTTTGGGATGGTCTCTAGGGGTGGTGGGAAGAAAGATGGGAGATATCACATTGCAGGGCTGCAGCTGGAATTTGGGACAGTTCGTGAGAGCAGGGAAAGGCCTGTTCTACCCTATTCCAGGCAAGGTAACATCCCTATGAGCAACCTTGTCCTCCCCCAGCTGAATGGCTGGCTGAGCAGGAATGCAGGGACATGTCAGATGGCTTCATCTCACTGCTCCTCAGCCAGGAAATTCACAGGTGCTGGGATTAAAGTGGTGGATGAGGATCCCTCCATACTGAGGAACCAGGAGCTGTTCCTGCAGGCTGTGGTTTCCTGCTGAGCTGAGCTGTCCTGCCTTAGGAAAGGAGAAATTTCCCTTTCCCTCCCTTAGCTGCACAAGAAGCACAGCCTGGCACAGTTCAGGAGTTGGACTGGATGATCCTTATGTATCCCACAGGATGTTCCATGATTCTATAATTATTCACTCTTTTACCAGATTACTGCAATGTTGGTTTTTTTTTTGACATTGCTCCTCTTTCATCCAGAGCTGAGCCAGGATCTCGGACCTCTGACTTTGATTTCTGCTCAGGTAGGTTTTAAGTCTGTATTTCCTTTTGCATTTAAATCAGGACAAAACTGTGCAAGCATTCTTGTATTTCATTTTGACTTCACAGAAACCACTTCAAGTTAGATCCACCTGGCACAGGTAGACCCTGGGTTTCCTCCCTGGTGTGGGCCAGGCAAGTTGTTGGGTCTAAATGACTCAAGGCCAGGTTGGGCAGGGCTTTGGGCCACCTGGGCTAGCAGAAGGTGTCCCTGCCCATGGCAGGGTTGAATGGGATGGTCTTTGAGGCTCCTTCCAACCCAAACCATTTCATGATTCTGTGACTCTGATTCTGTGATTCTCTGGTGACTCCTCTGGTGTTTTTCGTTGAATCAGGTGTGTTCTGTGCCCTGTGGGTCACAGAGCCACTTCAACAATCCATGGGTACCTTTCTCATTCAGTGACAAGCATCTGCACTCGTTTGTGGCAGCAGCTGTTTCATTATGACCACTGAGCTCTTCATGTGGTGCAGAGCAAGCCCAGGGAGGCATCTCCACCTCTCTTCTTACAGTAACTGCTGACCAGGAAATCGCAACCTGCTTCTTACTCCTGACCTACTTCTCTCCACACACCTCCCTTGTGGGGCTGCTCTCACTTGTTTTTCAGGGAGAAAACTACCCTACCTCTCTCCTCTCAGTCATAATTACTTTGACACTGGGTTCATGGCAGCATACACTCTGTGCTGATGCTCCTAAACACCCACCAGCTTAACAGTGGTCCTAACTGGATGGATAATGAAGTAGCTAATTAGGAAAATACACAGATGGCTAATTAATGAAGTCTCACCCATGGGTCATGAGGTTTTGCAGGCAGAGCTCTCAGCTGCAAACCACACACCACTCAGGGAGGCATTGCTCCTACGTGGGGTTTGTTTCCTCCTAATGGCATTGTTCTTAGAGTGCAGCTGCTTGTAAATACAAGCCTGATTGTTTTTTGGGTGCTGGCTTTCACTGCCAGCAATCTATTAATTTGGGGGTTGGAACTAGATGATCTTTAAGGTCCTTTCTAACATAAACCATCCTGTGATTCTATGAATCAGAGAGCACAACAAGCAAATTTATGCTTCTTGTAAACAGCACAGTCATATCACCACTGAGAGCAAGAGCAGTTCACAGCCTTAGCTAAATGCTTGACTTGTTTTTTTTCCCTTTGCAGCAATGGACCCAGACCCTGGGTGCTCAGCTGGGCATCTCTGGCTCTGAAACGTGGCTTGGAGCAGCCTCCAGGGACTGGGTTGTTTTACCAGGAGGAGAAGACACAGCTGGAGGTGTAGCAGCAGTGCCACAGTGTCTTCTTGTAACCTGCTGGGCTAAGCAGCCTCCAGTCACAGGTTGGTATCTGAGCCTTGTGGCCTTTCCTATTCCTCTTCTCTTCTGATTTCCTCTCACTAACCTCCTGCCTTTGTCTTTTGCTCACTGCTCCCCTTGGCTGTGTGTGTTCTGGCAGCTGACCCTGGTGTGGCAGCTCCCGCGGGATGTTGGATGGAGCACAGGTCAGACCCCATTGCATTGGAATGGGCTGGGGGCCACAGCAGTGATGCCAGCACAGGTGGATGCCTCCTCCCAGACCTATGCTGTGACCTGTGAATGTGTTGACCAGCAAGTATCTCATGCCTCTTTGGACCACTGAGCACAGACAGGCACTCCTGGGAGTGTTCAAAGGGACTATGGGCCATGGAAGCCTGTTCTGTAAAAAACATTGCTCTGGAAAGTGTACGAAATTAAATATATAAAGGATGCAAAATTTGCAGGCTGAAAGGTTGAAAAAACCCAAGAATTATCTGTGTTTGGTAAGGCAGAAGGTTAATGGCTGGAAAGCTGACATGGTTTATTGAGAGTTAGAAATTGCAGGCATAATTTTAAGGTGATGAGCAATTTTCTGATCAGTCCAGAAATTTCCTGAAAGAGCAGTTTTCTGGTCAGTCCTGTGGGGATTTGTGGGTTGGTCCCAACATGATGGATGGATGATGGGGTGAGTTTCTGTATCAGCTGCAGGTTCTGGAGATGGCCTGAGAGACCAGACCAGAAACTTGCTCCCATGTCAACATTGCCTCCTAAACAGTAGACTTGCCTTGATCTTCCCTGTGAGGGTGGTGAGGCACTGGCAGAGACAAGCTGTGGCTGCCTCACCCCTGGGAGTGTCCAAGGCCAGGCTAGATGGGGCTTGGAGCAACCTGGGATAGTGGAAGGTGTCCCTGCCCATGGCAGGACGTTGGAAATGGATGATCTTTAATGTCCTTTCCAACCCAAAACATTCTATAATACCACAATCTCCTTTTGTCTCCATCCCCTTCTTCCTTTTATTTCTTTGATTTTCTTTTTTTAACCTTGTGTTCAAGAAGAATCCAGATGAATGGACTGATTCTGCATTTTCTACCACACTGTTGCAATGCAGTGACAAAAAAAAAAAAAATCCTAAACCTGCTTAAAATGTCTGTGATTGTCTGGTGCTCCTGGGCATTGCCAGAGCTGCTGGTGGGGATGGGACATGTGCTGGTGCTGGCTGTCAGGAGCTGAGAAGATGCCAGCCAGGCTCAGCACCAGACACAAACTTCAGTTTCTGCCTTTGCTAATCACAAAGAGGAGTTCCAGGAGATGGACTTTGATGATCTTTGGCCCTTTGATGGGCCCCTTCACACTTAGGGTATTCTAGGATTAAAGACATTTTTCATATTTTGTAATTATTCCCCATACTTCCAGGGCTAGATACTGGGAGCACATTTAGGTCCTCAGGTCTTCAGAGAAATCCCTTCTTGTTTTTGGTGTAACTTTTTATTTATTCTTCCTCCTGAGTGAAAAATCACTCAGCTTTTCTACCTTTTTCTATAATTTCACAAAAATATTAAAAATATGTTTGATGCTCTTTGGGGCTCATGGACAGACAAAATACTGTTTTTTGGGCACAGCTTTCTATGAGTGAGTAAAATCAATACAAACCATCATGTTTTCTGTTTTATCTGTATTCTTTATCTTTCATCTACATTTATCTGCATTCTTAGTAAGCTCAGTATATTTGTATAATGATCAAGGTTCCCTGTTCTGGTAAACGAACAGAGATGGCTTATCTCCTCTCTGCCTTGACCCCACAATTTTTCAGGGTGGCTTTTTATTTCAGACTTCTGAAACTTGAGTTCTTGGCTTTGTTACAGCTGAATCTGCAGCACCTTTTACAAGCATCTGGTTTCCACCTAGATTGCTTTGATAAGTGGCAACACTGAGCATGATTATCTGCAAAAATCCAATCTCAAACTTCCCTTTCTGGTGGGTTTTACTCACAGGTTTCCAAGACACTGTTGCTCAGATTTTGCAAACTGACATGCAACTGAGACGGGGAGCAGTGCTGGAAACTTTTATGTTGGAGAGGGTTTTGCAGCAATTCCGCCCCCTCCCTCCAATGCCAATATCATTTAAGAGCATCAAATTAGCAGAAATTTGACTAAAGCTCTTGAAAACAAGAAGGAACAACCTTAAACTGGTAAGAGCTGTGCATGGGTGAAAGAGGAGCTCTGCTCTCTTTGGTGTCTCATTGTGATTATTAATGACTGTGGAAAAAAAAAGGATGCTGATGAGGTCACCCTTGTCAGGGTGCATTGGTTTGGATTATTCTGCACCTTTCTAAGTGAACGCAGAAGTGTGAAGGGAAATCTCTTGGCTCATGGTGCCAGGAGTCAGGAGACAACTTGCAGTAGGAAAGAAAACTGTCCTCTGCCCCCCTTAATCTGGGTAATAAATTAACCTCTTAAATGCTTCTGCAGGAGCATGTAGAACACCCAGGCAGCCTGTAGGTGTGAGCACTTTCAAAAGCTGTTGAAATAAATAACCATTGGTTCTGTCCTAGGGCACAGATTTAGCTGGGTGGGTAAATGGTTGAACAAAAACCATGCTGGTGGAAGGGAGACTGGAGTATTTTCACTAAGGCCAGGTTGGACAGGGCTTGGAGCAACCTGGGATGGTGGAAAGCATCCCTGCTGTCCTGGGTTGGAAAGCAGGATGTGACCAAAAGCATGTATTCTATCACCATCTTCATGAACCAGGTGGGGCAGTGCTCCCTGCCTCCCCCCTCAAGGCTATTTTCTGTTAATGGCCCATCAGTGCCTTGCCCATGGCTCACAGATAACTCACCCCTGGACTATCTCCTGATTCATGGGCCCATCAGTGCCTTTGTGAGAAGCTCCACCCAGGAGGAGGACAGAGGCACTCAATCCTGGATATAAACTGGGATTTTAAAAATCATAAGCAGGCCTTTCCCACTGGATTTTCCAGAGGACAAGAGCTATGTACCCACCACTGGACCTTCTGAGGAAGACCAGACCTTTCTCCAGGATCACCTCTTCAACAGAACCACATCCATCACTTCAGGAGGACTGCAGCCACCATCTTATCTGACTGCCACTGTCCCCTGACTAACAGGGGGTCAGATTATATCTGACTCTGTCAGTTTAAACCAGTATTTTCTCCTGCCTTGTTATATATATATATATGTATGTATCTATATATTAGTAAGGAACTGTTACTCCTATTTCCCATGTCTCTGCCTGAAAGCCCTTGATTTCAAAATTATAATAATTCGGAGGGAAGGGACTTGCATCTTCCATTCCAAGGGAGGTTTCTGCCTTCCTTAGCAGACACCTGGCTTTTCAAACCAAGACGCCTGCCCATGGCAGGGTGTTGGAACTAAATGACCTTTAAGATCCTTCCAACCCAAACTATTCCATGATGACAATGCTGATCTGTGAAGTCTCTTAGCAGAAAACTGTTGGCTTTTCAATTCTTCAGCTGTGTCATCTCTTTCTGACCTGGTTTTGAGTTTTTCCACCTCAGCATAGCTCTCTCAGCATTTTCCAGTCCCCACTATACATGTGCCAACTCCAGCTAGTGGCACATAACTTCCAGGGAAGAGAGGGTTGGACTTTCTGTGATTTTAACTCTTAGAAGTTACTTGGGCTAGTTGCAGAAAATTTGAAGAAACTCCTAGGATTGGTAGGATATTGAGAGATTATCTAAACGACAAGGAAGCCAGTTCTGTTTCAATCTTTCTAGAATTTTTATACAAATCTTTGAAAACCTCAAAGGATGAGCATTCCTTGATAGTTTTTGGTTTGGGTGTTTTTTGTTGTGGTTTTATTTTTAAGTCTGTTCACATGCTTGATACTTGTGGGACAGTCAGCTGGGTTAAACTTCAGGACCTGCAAGAGACCTTAAGGAAGATTAACTGGAGATAAGGTCAAAAACCAGCTAAATTAGGATCATACACATATGATCCTAGACTCCTACATATGAGCAAAGTTATATCAATGTTTGAAGGCAAATGAAGGTGTGGACAGCAGTTCATTGTTGTGATTGCAGGTACTGTGGTCAGTTTGAGTTAATCAGGGTTTCCTTGGTCCACAGTTTGTCTGCCAGGCCAAGGAATGGTGTGGCACCTGTGGCTGTGCCGTGGGTTTAGGTTACAGGCTGACCCACCTAGAGTAGGTGAGGGAGAGCTTGGAATCACTGGAACAGCTGGAGGGAATAATCCCGAGTAGCAAAATTTGGGATGATCACAGTTGGATCTGGAGAAGATGCTTTCACCTGAGAGGACCCTCCCTCTCATTAAGGACTCTCAGCCCCGAGCTCTGCATCTCTACAAGCTCCAAATTTGCTGATGCATTTGCCAGTGGCACTTTACCAGTGCCTGAGCAGAGCCACACCTCCCTGAGACAGCAGCAAACAAAACATCCACATCTTCACCAGGCAGCCTTGCCCTCTGAAACATGGAACATGTTCATTGCAGCACCTTTAACCCAAGTGTGCTTTAAATAAACCCAGCAGCTGTGGCAGACACCCACCCACGCGAGCCCCGTCCGACCGCAGCTGAAGTGCTGTGTCACGGTGCTCCACATTTGAAAATGTATCAGAAGGGCATGAACACAGAGAAGAGTACAATTGCAATCAGCAAGACGTGGCTAATTGCTTCAGTCACCCACCTGACTCTCATGAGGGTCCCCAAGTGTACCATGGTGGTGTCTCTGCTCCACGGAAAATTGGCTGAAACAGGTTGGGCTGAGATTCACAGATAATGTTGGAGCGAGGTTAAAGCTCAGCAGTGCAAATGCACTTGCTGTTTTAGGAGCGGGAGCTTCTTGGAGTTTCTTTGCCCCCAAAGAAGTATTCAAAGTGTTGTGTTATCTGTTGCTTTTCCCTGGTTTTAAAATTAAAACCAAAACACAGTTTATGGGGAAAAGGGGTTTTTACCTCGGTATTTATTTCAGGATCCTTGGGTGCAGCACTTTGTCCAGGTGGAATGTATTGAAAATGCATGCACACTGAAATACACACACTTATAGGCCTTGCAAAATTAGCATATTTATCAAAGATTCCCCAATGAGAGGCTTGAGAGAACCCCTCGTTCTGAGGAACCTTCCCCCTGGATGGGCCTGTCTGAGTTTACAAAAATATGTTTTGGAGAGGCCCTTGGTGTCTGGGGCTCCCAGACTGTTCTCCTTGTTTAATGGTACAGTGGGTCTGAGCTAAGTTATCAGCCTTGGAAAGTTACAAGTATGTAGGCTAAAAGCACTAAGAATACATAAAACTATATAAAAGAGTGTGTAAGAAGGGTATAACAGTGTCCTGGGTTGAAGTGTATTCCGTTACCATCTTTGTGAGCTGTTAAAACCAAGTGAAGCAGTGTTTTTCCTTGCCTTCTCCCTCTGTACTATCTTCTGTTAATGGGTCATCAGTGCCTCACCCCATGACTCAGAGATAACTCCCCCCTGGACTACCTCCTGTAAATTGCCCATCAGTGCCTTATCTCAGAACTCACCATCCCATTGTGAGATGCTCTGCCCAGAGGGACGAACCAACTATTCCATCCTGGATATAAGCTGAGATTCTGAACACCACACCAGCGCTTCCCTACTGGACTCCAAAGGACAAGAGCTACTGTTGGACTTTCAGACCCTTCTTTCTACAGGATCACCGCTTCAACAGAACTGCTTTGCTTGGACTGCTACTATCACAGAGTGTCAGATTGTATTCTGACTTTGTCAGTGTTCTTGTACCACTGCATTTATTTATTCCTTTTATTTTTTTTTTCTATTAAATTATAACTCTGACTTACGATCTCCCATTGGTTTGATTTCAAACTAGCACAAACAGAAAAAGCAAAAATCATTCTGGCATCAGATCTTTATAAATCCTTTTTCAATTGGATAATTAGGTGGATAACTGGGTAGTTACCCAGCAGAATTTTTTTTTTTTTGCTTGTCCATCCCTAACCCAAATCTCTTGGGTGTCACTTTATAAATTATTTTCCTCCAGGTATCTTAGCTTCCCTGTTGGTAAAATGGTGTTTTCCCTAATTTTTTTCCATGGGATTTGTGTTCTACTGCTGCAGAGGTGGGTGTGTTATCAAGGGAATTTGAGGCTTAGGTGTCATGTAAATCTCTTTTATGGACCTGATTGAGTGATTTCTTGCCTTATCAGAAACACTTCTTTAGAAAGAAAGGAGAATACCCAAGAGTTTTTCACTGATCTTTTTATTACACAAAGATAAATTACCATTATTTTAATATTTAAAATAAAATATATATTAGGATAATACATTATTACTATATTTCCCACCAGCATAAATAGATTTACATAAATAGACATTTCAAAGTGTAAACTAAGGATGGGTAAAATTCCCATTACTTTTCAGCCTGGCACATGGAGATGTCTGGATTCTCCATTCATGGAGTTCAAGATTTTGGGGGAAAACATTAAATTTTTTTAGCCAAGATGCCTAACTTCCAATAGATTCTGATGTATTCTAGCTAATTTTTATGCCTCGATTCAGCATTTTGGAGGCTGGATCAGGCTCTTTCCACGCAAGGAAGTTCTCCGTGGCTCCTTGCCCTTGCACCTCCAGCTCCCTTCAGGCCTGGTGCTGGATCAGGGGCGTGACACACGTGCAGCCCACGGTGATTTTCTTCTTCTCCAGCCTGTAGGATTGCTGGCAGCCCCTCTGCTCCCTGTGCAGCACCAGGATCTCCTGCGTGATGGGGACGGAGTTGAGGCTGTGGTCCAGCTGCCCCTCCGGATTCACGCACTGAGAGTGGCGGCACTCGGCGTCCGCAATCAGCCGCGGGAAGCGGTCGTGGTCCTCGTCGATCCTGGGGGTTGGCAGGAAAGGCAATATTTGAACCCCAAGGCATGATAGTCTGGATAATTGTGGGCTCCCAGCTCGGGAACCTGTGCATCCTGGGGTATATTGCCTGTGGGGGGATGGCAGATCCTCCAACACCCCAGGTTTTTCAGAAATAAAATGTAAGTAACTAAATACTGGATATTTTTAAACGTATGGCTGCATGCAACTGCCTTTGCAAAGGACTTGCTTCAAGCAGGCACAGACTTTAAAAGGGTGATCAGAAATGATTTGAGCTTCCCAACACGTCACTTGAACTAACAGACCCCAAAACCTTTGCTTCCTCCCCAAAACATGAAATGTTGATGTCATGAAACCGCCATTGAATTTGGTGCAATATTAACCCTCTGATGTATTTTTTAAATGATATTTTAGGTAAAGAATGCTTTTGAAGATAAAGTATACAAATGAATTAATTAAATGATAAAAGTCATTTGCTTTTCCTTCTGTATATTGCCTAGGCCATGTGTTTGTTTTGTGCTGCTTTCTGTACTGGTTCTCTTCCAAAGAGGATTATAGGGACTGTGGATACCCTCATATTTCCAAAATCTCTCAACTCTGAAGCACTGAAAATAGAGACGAAAGCATTTTCCTTGGCCAGGACATCCAGTGTTTTTCCAGACCATCAGGACAGAGATCATACCTGTAATCCCACGGAGCCAGAGAGCGGCTGCTGACATCCAGACTGGCTTTGGTGTCCTGGTTGGTGTTGCTGATGCTGAGGTTGACTCTCACAGTTTGGGGGAATTTTGAGTCTTTTTGGGTCAGGCATCCAGCAGATGTTTGCTTGAAGAGATTCTCTGGCTTCAGCCCAGGCTTGATCACCTTCCTGTGGGCAGGACTGCTGGCTGACAGCATGGCCAGCAGCACGAGGAGCAGGGGGCTGAGCTGGAAAAGATTGGTACATTTAGGGCACAAGACAGGTGTGGATTTCTTCCATAGTCAGCCTAAGTGGTAGTTAAAGCCTATACTGCAAGTTGGAATAATTAAGGGAAAATGTGCTGTATGTTGCATTAATGCTTCATTAACTGATTCTCACAGTGCTGACTGGTATAGTATACACCCACTTGTAATCTGGAGACTCAAAAATGGTGAATTATGGAAAATAATATAATACAGAAGATAGCAGAAAGGATATAATAGTAAGAAAAACACTCTAAGTTTGAGTTTTCAGTGTATTTCTTGCCTCAGTGATGCTGTGTTAGCCCATATCACTAATGTACAATCTCATTGCTGCCCCATGAACATTCTGACATTTTAGTAATTTTTAATTATTGATGATTGCACCAAACATTTTAAAAGTCAGTGCAGATCCCTATTCAGTCTATTAGAATTTAAATACATCTCTGTCAAACTGGGGAGGGGAAATAAACTCAGAAATCAAGTCCTTACCAGGGAAGAGCAAAGACTTGGAGGCATCTTCCTTCCTTCTCTTACTGCTGCTGGTGCTTGTGCTGGGCTCTGCTGAGCTGAAGGTGTCTGGGCTGAAGGTGTCTGCTGCTGGACCTTTTATAAGGCTTTCTGGTGTGTGCTAAGTAATTTGGAGTAGGTGTTTTTTTCCCCAAGCATTCACTGTGGTTTCTGACCATAACCTAAATTCCAGATGTGTATGTATATATGTTCCATTATCACAGGTAGCATACAGGGTATATCTTAGATCTTAGATCTGTAGATGCATTCCTTCAGCCATGTCGCTGAAATGCCAAAAAAACCCTAGATGGTTTAAGCTAACCACCAACATTGCAAAATCGTGGGTGCAAAGTATTCAATTTTAAATCAGGATGCTGGAGGTATCAAACCCAAATGTCTCTGGCACAGGTTTGGATCTGTTCACTCCTAGGTCAGTTTGATGTCTTTCCATCCCAAATTGGGCAGATGTTGGACAGCTGGCCACCATTGAATTGGTTTCATATTTTTCCCATGGGCTGTAATTTGTCTTGATGTTTGAGGAACAATGTCCCTGCTCAAGCTCAATTCTTCTCTGAACTGGGCTATTTTTATTCATGGTTAAACCTGAGGTGTGATATCTCAGTGTTGATCAGAATGCTTGGTGATAATTAGTCCCCAAAATCACTCATCCTCCACATAGGGAAAAAAAAAAAGAAAAAAGAGTGAGCTTTGTTTTGAGCTTGCCACTTTTTAATTTTGCTTTCATTTTCCTTCTCTAGTGCTACCAGACAGTGTTTTGTTCCTAAGGAAAGGAGTTTGGGAAGTGTGATGGATGTAGTTAAACTGCCAGTTCCTGAGTTACAGGGAGGACAGAGGGGCTCCAGAGAAACTTTGTGAAGGCTGAGAGATGCAAAATGACACCCTGGCACAGGCTGCCCAGAGGATCTGTGTTTTCTCCATCCCTGGAAGTGTCCAAGGCCAGGTTGGACGGGGCTTGGAGCAACCTGGGCTAGAGGAAGGTGTCCCTGCCCATGGCAGGGGCTGGAACTGGATAATATTCAAGGTCCCTTCCAACCCAAACCATTCTGTGCTTCTATGATTCTATAACATCGAGACTATTCTTTGATAGTTCTTTTTTTAGGACATACTTCCATCACTTTGCTCTGGCAGCAGAGCAGCTCAGATGTGCCCTAGAAAGTGACACTCCGTGTAACAGCCTTGACCTGCTGATCAGAACTTTTCCCAGGTCTAATTTTGGTGGGTTTTTCCATGAAAATGATGCGGAGAAGGTACGGATTTTTTACAATTGCTTAATGTTTATACTTAAGTCCAAATTTTACTCACCTTGTGCCATCCAAAGGAGGATGCAAATAAGGGTAAAATTTAGTTCACGGTTTCTGGGATACCCATGACCTACATCCGCTTGTTTAAAAGAAGCTGACGCTTCAGAAATTAAACTTATATTTCAGTTTCCCTCTTCAAGTTAGAGATGCACAGGTTAAAGGAAATGGTCCCCTCAGAAGGGGTTTTCTCTAATGCCAGTTACTGAAATATCCTTTCAAAGTGGGTCAGGTAAATTGCTAATTTTAGAAGCAAAATACGTTTTCGAAAGCCTACGAGGTAGCGGAAGGTCAGACTCAACAACCCTGACCCTAAACTCTCTACCCTAAATGCGTCAGTGGTTTGGGTTACCTAGGCACTTGAAAGGTGAATAGTTAAACATTCGAACATGGCTGATCCACCACAACATTGCAATGGTGAAAAAAATATTTCCATGGTTTACACCAAGGTGTAAACACATTTGTTGGCAGTTGTCATAGGCAAGATGTGAAGGTCTGAGGAGAAAATTGTGTCTTGAAATGCTTCTACCAGGTCTGAATTACACAAAGGGAACTCTTACATTTCTGGTTTCAAGATTTTTCCAAGTTCAAAATAATTATTTTGTAATTCTTAATGCTCTGAAGAGGAAGAAAAAATCAGTATGGTTTTCCCCATGAGATGAGAATTTACCCCGTAGGATTTATTTTATTCTGACACATAGTTTTCTCTTAGCTAGAGACCTGGAAACTGGGACACCAACAAAGGCTTACTGAAACAAAAAAATAAAATTAAAGATTATCAAAAGCCTTTTGAAATGAAACCTACCCCTTCTCTTGGCTCTGGTGAAAGCTTCCTTGAGATTAAGTTGCTATTTAAGTACTTTGCCAAACTGAGATTCTTCAGGTGCCCAAAGCTGAGTGTGCTGGCATTGATGACAGTTTCTTCTCTCAAAGAATATCTTTGAATCACAGGATGGTTTGGGTTGGAAGGGACCTCAAAGCTCATCCTGTTCCACCCTGTGCCACGGGCAGGGACCTTGCACTGTCTCAGGTTGCTTCAAGCCCTGTCCAACCTGGCCTGGGACACTTCCAGGGATCCAGGGGCAGCCACAGCAATCATCCAAATGCTGGAGCTCTGGAGTCCTGACTGAACTTTCTGTAAATTAAAAGAGAACTGGCAGGGAACTCCAAGTACTTTACACATTTTTTTAATTGCCATCAGTTAAGTTTTTGATACTTGTGTAAAATAAGATTTTTTTTTTATTTTTATTTGCAAGTATGAAGACATTTGCTTCTTTTTTTCTTGCTAGGGAGAATACTTTTGAGTACATATTATAAACCCCTATAAATACAGAAGCACTCTTCCTCCTACATACAAGCATTGCATGATCCACTCTGCACTGTGGAGGTAATTTCTAGGGTTAGACTGAGCCTGAGTTCAGTGGTGATCTGTGGGAAACAGATGTTGATGGAGCAAGGCTCTGAGTACTTTGATTCAACACTGACGTTTAATTTTGGTTTAATTTAATTAAATCGTGTGTGAGTGGATGGTTGGGCCAGACACATTCAGAGATACCCTTTGTTGCCTTCCCCTGGTCTTAAAACTAAAACATGGTTTATGGGGAAAAGGGGTTCTTACCTCGGTATTTATTTCAGGATCTGTGGGTGCAGCACTTTGTCCAGGTGGAATGCCCCAAAAATGCATGTACACCAAAATGAACACAATTATAGGCCTTGCAAAATTAACATATTTATCAAAGATTCCCCAATGAGAGGCTCGAGTGAGCTCTCTGCTTTGAGGAACTTTTCCCTTGGATGGGCTTATTTTGGTTCACAAAAATATGTTTTGGAGAGGCCCTTGGTGTCTGGGGCTCCCAGGATGTTTGCTCTCCTGGTTTAACAGTGCCGTGGGGCTGAGCTGAGTTATCAGACTTGGAAAGTTACAAATGTGTAGGCTAAAAGCACTAAGAATACATAAAACTATAAAAGAGTGTGTGAGAGGGGTATAAAAGAAAGAGCAAAAAATCATTCTGGCATCACCTTCAAACTGGTTAAATGCAGAGAAGGGCCAGGAAAATGCTCGGAGGGCTGGAGCCCCTGTGCTCTGGAGCCAGGCTGGGAGAGCTGGGGGTGTTCATCCTTGTGTTGGGTCTGGCTGAGCTGGAGTTCATTTTCCCACAGCAGCTCTCCCTGTGCTGGGCTTTGCAGTGGGAGCTGGAAAGGTGCTGGGAACACCCCAGTGTTTTGGTTACTGCCAGTCAGGGCTTGCACAGCCTCAGCTCTGTCTCTCCATTTCCCCCATCGAGGGGCTGGGAGGGGACACAGCCAGGCCAGCTGACCTGAATTATCCAAAGGGATATTCCATACCATAGGAGGTCAGCTCAGGTAGAGAAGCTGAGAAAAGGAGGAAGGGGTGGGTTTGTTCTTTCCAATGTTTGCCTTCCAGGGGAACTGTTCCGGGTGCTGAAGCTCTGCCTCCTGGGAAGTGTCCAGACATAGCTCACTGGAAGTAGAGAATAAAATGATTGGTTTTTGTCTTTGTTGTGCACAAACAAACTTGTGCTTTTGCTTTAGTAAACTGCCTCATCTCAACTTAAGAGTTGTTTCCCATCTTATTTTCTCTCTCCTCTCCAGCTGGGAAGAGGGAGTGGCTTGGAGGGCACTTGGTGTCCAGACAAGATCCATCTACCACAAGCCTGGAGAAGAGAAGGCTCTGGAGAGACTTTAGAACCCCTTCCAGAGCCTAAAGGGGCTCCAGGAGAGCTGGAGAGGGACTTGGGACAAGGGATGGAGGGACAGGACAAAGAATAGCTTCCCAGTGCCAGAGGGCAGGGCTGGATGGGATATTGGGAAGGAATTGTTCCCTGTGAGGGTGGGGAGGCTCTGGCACAGGGTGCCCAGAGAAGCTGTGGCTGCCCCTGGATCCCTGCAAGTGTCCAAGGCCAGGTTGGACAGGGCTTGGAGCAGCCTGGGCTAGTGGAAGGGGTCCCTGCCAATGGCAGGAGGTGGAACTGGATTACCTTTAAAGGTCCCTTCCAACCCAAACCAGTCTGTGACTCTGTCATTAGTGAGAACTAGACAAATGGGGTCAGAGCAATGATCTTTTGGAGGATAGAAAAGTTGTGGCTGATGAGAGATTGATCACTCTTCACATTACCTGGGTAAGCCACACTGTGCTGAGCAGTGAGAAGATTGTATAAAGATACAGGACTGACAATTGCAACTACAAGGAAACTCTTTTCCCTGTAATCAGTTAAGGAATTGCTAGAAGCTCTTCCAAAATAGTAGCTGAATTTACTCCCTCTTTTGTCAGCTTTCTTTTTAATTTTTTACTGTGAAGACTGAAATGCTAAAGTGAAATGTGCCTACACTTTCACCACAGAGAGAAATCCTCTTGCTGCTTCCTACCTATGGCTTCCAAAGCCTGTAAAAACCTTCATGCCACCTCTGCAGAGACACACCCCCATTACCTTCACCTCTGCTGCCTCCCCTGATGCCCAGGTGGTTCCCTTGGGACAGCAGCAGTGAGGGAGATGCCAGATATCACAGGGCTTCTGTGGTGCACAACCTCTGATGACTGATAAGCAGCTCCCATGGGAAACACAGAAAGCAGAGTACCCAAATGTCTCATCATCCCAGCCTGAAGTTGGTTGGCAAAGGATTCAAGCAGGGCTTTACCATATAAAGTTGCATCAGGCAGAGTTAATCAGGGGATGGGATGAATGCTAATCAGAATGTTAATCAGGTGATGGAGTGATTGCTTGTCTGTCCTATTTCCTTTGTTTTTTTCCAGCAAAGGGAGGATTGGCAGAGGCTTTCTGCATGTCTGCAGGAGACCTTTGCTCCTTCAGGGGAGAAAAAACAAGGGTTTAAACTGGATTAAATGGTGTCATGTCCTGAGAGAGCCTGGATATGGCTGGTGGAAGAGCAGTGAAATGGTAGTGGGTCAAGAGGTGGGAATTGGTCTTCTCAGGAAAAACTTAGGAAGAGAGAGGGGAGAACAGTGATGCTCCGAGGGTGTTAAGCAATCACCAGAGATCCTCCTTGATAATGATACCCAAAATCTTTTGTGTGATCAGTGTCTGGTTTTGAAAGACTGAAATAATGAAGTGGATTGTATCAAGTTTTGAATGTTTTCAATGTAAATATATAGATATATATGTATTTATTTCATATGAGGAAAAATGGCTTTTGGGATGAATGCAGTGCTGCCTGAAAACTGACGGTTGTGGCAATTAGTGCCCAATAAATTTGCATTTTATTTCACACCCATAAATGCTCTGCAGAATGTTCTGAAGGTGGATTTGCACCCCTGTTTTTATTTACTGTGAGCATGGGGTTTGCTCAGTGCAGAACTGTTGAACACTGTTTCCAAAGTGGTTTGGACTTTAGGTCTCAGGTAGACAGAAATTGGATCAATTTTTGTACTTTGTCAAGACACAAGAACTTGGTCATTTCTAATAATGATTTCTTTCCTGAATATAATTAATTTTGATCCTGGTTATCTCATAATTGTTTGGCTCATAAAATTCAATGGGAGGGTGTGTTTTTTCAATCAATCAGTGTAAAAAATCATGTTGGCAGTGATGAAGGGAAATGAGAGAAGGTGATAGACAATCATGAGTGTGAAAAATGTTTTTTCATTCTTTTTATAAGATAACTGAGCAGAGAAATAAACTGGATTTTTGGTCCTTATCGATGCAAGATAGTTAATTCCAAGTCATCATCAAACATAATTATGAGCTTTGAGTATTCAAAAGACCTTTCCTTTTAATAGTTGTTGGTATTTTCTATTATTTATCATTTATTTATGGCAGTGTAAGAAATCTCTTGCTGGCATCTCTGGGTTTAACAATTGCTGAAATGCAGGAGGAACAGAAGATGGGGAGGATATTCTTTGCCAAGCTACTGTAATGAAAAGGATTTTTACCAAGAGGGAACATCACATCAAGAAGATAAATTTTAATTTCTGTCTTGTTCTGCACATTCTATTTTCCTCCTGTTATTGAGCAAATAGACATGGGTACTTTTTCCCCACTCATATTTTTGACAAGATTCCTCTGGGGTACCTGGCAGGACAGTTGGCTGAAATAATTTTAATTTTTAAGTTATGGGACTATTTCCACTTAACATCCTGGTTCTCTAGGGTTTTCTTTTTATTTTAGGGCATTCCCTGCCCACTGTTGGGAGGCTCTGGGGATCTACTGCACACCCAGTGCTGTGCTCTAGAGATGTCCCTTCCTTCGATGTGGTGCTGAGCAAACCCAGGTTGTGTGGAAGGGACGTGCAGTGAGATATGAGATGTTAAAAAAATCCCCTTTTGACTCACTCCCAGGTAAAACTGAAAACAGTTTCATTAAATGCTCAGAAACTCCCAGCTCTTGGAGTCCAGGTAAGCTGGAGAACTTTTCCTGTTGCTCAGGGGGGTCTGGGACCCCCCCTGACATCCCAGGGCGACACAGCCTTTGATCTGTGCCCCTGGAAAAAGCTCCCAGGGCTTTTGGATGAACTGGAAGCATCGAGAATGTGAGACAGATTGGAGTTAGTTTATCACAGGGTGAAAAATCAGAGTTTTGGGTTTTGTAGCATAGAGGTGAATGGGGACAAACATGGAGGATTCAGGGTGGGGGCCCTGGGTCTTTCCTTCTTCTCCTTCTCCTCCATTTCTGCTGTGGTGGTGGCACTGAGTGATTGGTAGGATGGATTTGAAGTAGAAGAAACATGTTAACTAGGATTAGTAGTTATTGGTAGATTGTTGAAAATATCTTATGTTAGAACTGTTAATTGGGTAAAAAGTCCTTAAAACAGTCTGCACTCAACATCTTGTGGTCATTCTGCAGTGATTCTGACAGTGCTAAGCTCAGGCAGGATCAGCACAGAGAAATTGAGATAAGAACTTAATAACACAAGAAACAGGAGCTGCACTTGTGACTTCTTCTTTTCCTGGTATGAGTCCTTGATAACAGAAGGAAAACCTCAAGTCCTGAGAAACAGAGCTTTTTCACCAGGGATTTAGGACTGTGAAGTGAGGCATCTCAGTGGTTAAGATCCATGAACTGTCAGGAATGGCTCAGTCCTTGCTCAGGATAAATCAATTGTGTATCTGGAGTGAGAGGGAACCTGGGGGGATGGAATAATGGAATGGTTTGAATTGGAAAGGACCTTAAAGCCCATCTCATTCCAGCCCCCTGCCATGGACAGGGACACCTTCCACTATCCTAGGTTCCCCAAGCCCCATCCAACCTGGCCTGGGACACTTCCAGGGATCCAGGGGCAGCCAGAGCTTCTCTGGGCACCCTGTGCCAGGGCCTCACCACCTTCAGAACAATTCTTTTTTGACCTGAATTTCCTAAATTTTCTAGACTCAGGAGTGCCAGCAAACCCATGCAATGTGTACAATCCTTCCTGCCCCTCTGAACCCTCCCCTGATGGGTGATGGGGATGTAAAACCCGATCTCTCTGTGTGTCTGGGTCTTCCATGTGACACTGGCCATGGAGACCTGACAAAAATGAAGTTGTGCTCCACTGCATCTGGGAAGAAATGTCATTTCTGTCCTTAGCAGAGATCTAAACTTCTTTGGAACAGACTGGTGCCACTCCTCATTCTGCTGCATCCATGCTCCCTCCTCCATATGCATCCAGCAAAAAGTAAGGGCACATAAAGAACTTATTTTGGTATACATTTGTTCATTTATTTATTGACTGCTTTGCACTTTTTTTTGGTGTGGTGAAGGTGGGGAACCACTGGCTGAGCTGAATATCTGAAGTTAGACATCTGATTTCATTGCCTGGCTCAAAGAACATGACAGCAAAGCCATTTTCAAGTTGCTTGGCTGTTTTTCTTCATTAGCTGCAGTGTGGTGTGAGTGGGAAGATCCAGAAGATACACGGAGATGTGTGATCTGGTGCATGTGTTGTGGCTAAGTGGATATGGGATAACTGATGTCAAAAACCTTTGCTGTGCAAATTTTGGTTATTTATAGCTCCTTTGTGCATTAAATAAATAAGAAAGTTGTGGACACAGAGGGTTTTCAAGAGTATGTTGCCCTTGTTCTTTATGGTTTTTTAAAACAATTAAATTACAGATTACTCGGACTGGCAGTACTCAGCAAAAGGGGATGTGTGGAAGCAAGTTTGGTAGGGAAAGAAAATAAAGATGGTTGTGGCTTTGCAGATCCATACTGGCTTAGAAACCTGCTGAATGTTCCAGAACCAACAGCTTTGTATGTGATATTCTGCGCCTCTGGTAATCATGGAATGGTTTGGGTTGGAAGGGACCTTAAAGCTCATTTCATTCCGACCCTCCTGCCATGGGCAGGGACACCTTCCACTGGACCAGGTTGCTCCAAGCCCTGTCCAACCTGGCCTTGAACACTGCCAGAGATGAAGGAAATGCTGGAGCAGCCCTGCTTGCAGTGATGCTTACGAAAACCAAACCTTTCCAGGTGCCTCATGCCCAAATGCACCTCTGGAGACGCTCGGAGGGGCAGCAGATCCACCTGGGAGGAAGGGCTGGTGAGGCTGAGCTGAGGCAGAGGCAGGCAGAGCTTCCTGGCTCGGTGTTTTCCACACTGCTATAGCTGGTTGAAGGGGACCAAACCTCCGAGGAAGACGGGCTTGGTTCCGTTTGACCAGCCAGAGCAGAGCATGGCTCCGGACCACTGCACTCCCTCGGCTCCGCTGCTCCTGACCTGCAACGGGAACGGGACATGTGAGACAGGGGACACAGGGACTGCCTCTGCTCAGAGGGAGGGGAGGGTGGTGCAGCACTTGTGACACCAGCTTGGGAGACCTCACCTTTCTTCATAGAATCATAGAATGGTTTGGGTTGGAAGCACCTTAAAGATCATCTCATTCACACCCTGCCATGGGCAGGGACAGCTTCCACTAGCCCAGGCTGCTCCAAGACCTGCCCAGCCTGGGCTTGGACACTTCCAGGGATCTAGGGGCAGCCACAGCTTCTCTTGGAAACCTGTGCCAGGGCCTCATGACCCTCATAGGGAAGAATTTCATCCTAGTATCTTATCTAACTCTACTGTCTTTTGGTTTGAAGATATTCCCCCTTGTCCTATCACTCCAGGCTCTTGTAAATGGTCTCCCTCCGTCTTTCCTGTAGTCTCCTTCAAGAACTGGAAGGAGACTACAATTTGGTCACCCCAAAACTTCTCTTTTCCAGGCTGAACAACCAAAATTCTCTCATCCTTTCCCGATATTGGAGAGGAAATCAACACAGGGGCTTCATCTGGAGTTGCTCCAGCAGCTCCATGTCCCTCCTGTGCTGGAGTCCCAGAGCAGGAGGCAGTTCAGCAGGGGAGGTGCTGGTACATCCATTTTGGCTGGGAAGTGGTCTGTGCACAAGGCCATGTGACGCCCTGATTCCTGGGGGGTTTTCAGGACTGGGGTAATTTTCTCACTAATGCATAAATCAACAGTATTGAAGTGTGGGGATAAGCCTCAGGAGGCAAATTCTGCATTCCTGTCTTGATGTTTCATAGATTTCAGGCTTGATTTGGTGTCTGGTCCCAGCTCACTGGACATGGGCAAGGAGCAAAGTCTTGTGTAGCTGGGAGGATTGGCCCATCCTGAGACACAGCAGCAAATGTGTGGAGATTTATCTTAGAATCCTAGAACCACAGAATAGTTTGGGTTGAAAAGGATCTTAAAGATGACCTCGTTCCAACCCCACTGCATGGGGGAACCTTCATACAGCTCTTTCCTTCCTGCTTCTTTCTCATTCCCTATTTTTCCTCTCTTTCTTTTTCTTCATTTTATTTATTTATTTATTTATTTTTTAATAGGGAAAAAAAAGGAAAAGTGGGAGGGAGGAGAGACACCTCCTTTGTCCACTGAAGGGAAGTCACCTGCCAGTTGTCAGTCAGGCATCACTTTTCAGAGCCAGCCTGAGCCCTCCAGCTGTACCTGGAGCCTCAGCGAGGAGACAGCTGCCAGAGACCACGAGCAGCAGGGCAGGGGGCAGCTTCCAAATAGGACAAAAGCAGCATTTTCCCAACCCTGTGCGTAGGCCCCTTTCCATGTGCATGTGGTTTTTCGGGGACTGAGAGTCAGAGGATCATTAAGGTCGAAAAAACCCCTAAGATGATCAAGTCCAAGTGACTTGAAACATTTTTCTCTGAAAAACATTTTGATTAGGAGGGGGTTTTCCCCTGTTGTTGTTGTTTTTTGTTTTGCTTGTTTTGGGTTTTTTTTAAATTTATTTTTTATTCCCTTTGTCTTCTTACTGCTGACTGTTGGGAGGAATATTAACTTGTGTAACCTCTGGACTCCTCTTCTTGCTTCCTACTTTCTCTTTGTTCATTGGGGTATTCATTAGCAAGAGAAGCATCAGCAACTTAAATTCTATATCCCCCAAGGAAACATCTACCTTACTGCCAAAGAAACCCCTCCTGCATGCCTGCAGTCATAAAATTCACTTCATACTCTGTCCCATCAGCACTGGAATGTTTCAAACCTGACAGAATTTAGGAAGAGTTAGAGATTTTGCCTTCTGTTGTGGATACCCAACCAGAGGATGGAGAGAAGAACAGAGTTAGAACAGTGGCCTTGACACCCCAGGCAAGACCAGGGCTGAATAAGTTTTCCCAAAACTGAGCCCTATGTTGAGGTTATTTCTTCTCCTGTGTCCTTGCCAGTGTGTGTGTGCCTGTAACTCAATCCTGGCCTGTGCTGTTTCAGGAAGAGTCACTGCTGATCCTGGGCTCTGGCAGAACAGGCTGGGAACAGCTGCAGAAAGGAAATAAGCGCTGGGATTCCACTCCAGGGTTAAACCCCAAATTTGTGCGGCTAGGGACAGGCTCAGCTGGCCAGCCAGAAGGTTTGGCTTCATTTGCCAACACCTGAGCATCTGGCAGCATCTGAGGACCCACAGATTGTCTGGGAGAGGCACATGTGGTGTGCAGGTGTGGCACAGCACTGAGCCGAAGCTAGAAGCCACTGGACTATTCTTAGGCTGACTCCAAAAGCACTGGGAACATATTTTTTGGCAACTAAATAAAGTCCACAGTTCTACAAAGTGCATCAGGTTTTCACCACTGCAGAGATGAAGACACCACCAGATGCAGAAAGGAAGTGTTGGGTTTGAGACATGGACAATGGTTTGATTGGCAAAGTCAGGGAGGGAACACAGGTCAGGATTCACACCCCTGCCTGCTCATTCCACCAGGAGCCCTTTTGCCTTGACTAGATTTTATTAGAACTACAGAATGGTTTGGTTAGAGGGAACATTAAAGTCCATTCAATTCCACCTCCCTGCCATGGGCAGGGACACCTCCCACTAGCCCAGGTTGCTCCAAGCCCTGTCCAACCTGGCCTTGGACGCTTCCAGGGATCCAGGGGCAGCCACAGCTTCTCTGGGCACCCTGTGCCAGGGCCTCCACACCCTCACAGCCAGGAATTCCTTCCCAAGATCCCATCCATCCCTGCCCTCTGGCACTGGGAAGCCATTCCCTCTGTTCCATCCCTTGTCCCAAGTCCCTCTCCAGCTCTTCTGGAGCCCCTTTAGGCTCTGGAAGGGCTCTGAGGTCTCCCTGGATCCTTCTCTTCTCCAGGTGAACAGCCCCAGCTCTCCCAGCCTGGCTCCAGAGCAGAGGGGCTCCAGCCCTTGGAGCATCTCCATGGCCTCCTCTGGACTCACTCCAGCAGCTCCATGTCCTTCTGCTGTTGGTCCCAGAGCTGGAGGCAGCTCTGCAGGTGGGGTCTGAGTGAGACTGAGGGACAGAATACCCTCCCTGGGCCTGCTGGATATTCTTCCTTTAATGCAACCCAGAAGGGAAAAAAAAAAGGATGATTTTTCTCTGCTCGGTTTGTCTTGCGAGTTATCATAACCTAAGAGCTGGTTCTGAGCGAGGACAGAGGGAAATACTGGTTTGACAAATGCTTTCCTGAATTACATCTGGGACACCACAGGGCCTGGGTCAGATGCAGAAGCCTTGGCTTTGATTCAGACCGAAATTTTGCAAAGCATCTTGGTGGCTGAGGAACATAAATGTCATTGGTTTCAGGCTCTATATTGGTACATTATGGAGGCCTGAGGTGCAGGAACTCTGGTTTCTGCTCTGTTTAGCACAGTTGCTGGCACAGTTTTGACCTGTGTCAGCTGGGACTGACCCTAACAGTTCCTAAATTCAGCTTTGCACTTAGAACTGGTCAAGGGCCATTCCCAGTCAAGAGTTTGAAGATGATTAATTTGAGAAAATTAATTACTGAAACATACATATGGTTTTTAATCTTCCAACTAGATCAGGCTTGTTGAGGGTGGTTTGGGGTGGAATTCCTAAAATTTCCCATGGGAAATGAAGGTCTGAAAGGTTTTCAGACCTAGGCCACAATGGTATCAGCAGTTGCTTTAAAAAATTTCCTGAATTCCTTCTTAGAAGAAATTGAGACTGACTGAAAACTGCCTTGAGTTTTGAATATTCGACCCATAGCAGAAGAAACTAATGTATGAGAAATGGTTTGAATGCTTCAGCTCCATGTAACAGGATCTTGAAGATATCCTGGAGACATCCAGGATATCTCCAGACTGTCCTAGAGGGGTTAGAGGCAACTGGTGCATTGTTTGAAAAAAAAAATTCACTGAGCTCATTGCTACTCAGTGTTATTAGAGCACAGAATTGGACAGTGCTCAGAGGAGGAAGGGACATTTGTGACATGGCAGGACTGTCCTGAGTTATGACAATATGGATTTAGGAATAAAAATCCCTTTGTTTTTGACAAGGCTGTGTGCCTGCTTAGCTCCACAGTGTCATATTTAACTAGGAGGTGAATTCCTGCCGCTTGTCCTCTCACTGTACTGAGACAGTGCAAAGAATTAACCTTCAACAATCCACTCCAGCAATTCCTGTATCTATAGCATTCATTTTAACCCCCTTAAAGAAGATCCTGTTATGAATTACTGGGAGTAAGGAGGAGAATTTCATGACATCTGGATCATACCCAGTTTTGCTCCTCACAGGTCAATCCTACCCAGTGCTGTTTGATTCTTCCTCTGTGTCACTTAATCCAAAGCATTTTCCACCATCTGAGAATGGATGGTGACATGAAATAGAGTAGATTTAGATTAGATATTGGGAATAAATTCTTCCCTGTGAGTGTGGGGAGGCCCTGGCATAGGGTGCCCAGAGAAGCTGTGGCTGTCCCTGGATCCCTGGAAGTGTCCAAGGCCAGGCTGGACAGGGCTTGGAGCAACCTGGGATAGAGGAAGGTGTTGGAAGTAGATGAGCTTTAAGGTCTCCAGACCATTCTGTAACTCTATGAATTATTGATGCTCTCTGGGATGTAGTGATTTTCAGAAAGCCCTTAACAGTGTGAATATTATTTGGATTAGGTGAAACCTATAGTCTACTTACTGCAAGCTTTTTCCAGAGAAAGCTGTGTGGAATATATCTTCATTATCAGATTTGCATGGATTCAGGAGTTTGCAACTTTTTGAGATGTCCACATCCCTATGTGCTGCCCTCTGTGGGCACTGTAAAGCGAATACAAACTGCCTGGCTCTACTTGACAAAGTCAAATTCAAATAAAATGCAGTTACAGGAAATCTTTGGACTCCTGGCAGCTGCTGGAAGCAGAGGACACGGGCGATGTCTCCCTGAAACCACACACTTCCTTACATTCCATAGCAGCCTAATCCATATGGGGATATAAAGAAGCATGTCATCTCATAAGAGAAGTCTGGATTGTGCCTTCTGGCCAGCAGGACAGTTCTCCATCCTCCACTCCTGAAGGGCTTGTGTGGCTCCTCAGATGTGTTTCAGGGCCAACAGTCTGCTTCCTCCTTGGAAAAGCAGTGACAGCACAACTCTCGTGGCTTTCCTAGTGCCCTGGAGCATTTTGGGATGTTTTGGAGGGATGCTTTCAGGTGGTTCAGATTTTCCCAGTGTGTCAGCAAACATTCCTGTGTGTGCTTCTGCACAATGCTCAGGGCTGGAATCTCATGAAAGTGCATGTTGGAGAAGGTCTTGGAGCTGTTCTGACAGCCCTGAAATCCTCAAAAACTAAAGTTTGCTGTAAAAAAAAAGTCATGTGAGTGAGCGGTGATAGACTGTGTTCTTTCCCTTCACATTATCATTATTATTGGTACTGAGGCAGGGCCTGGAGGACCTGGCTGAGCAGAGGAGCTGCTTGTACACACACAGGGATGTGGTCCTGGGAGAGCTGCCTGGCCAAGCAGGCAGTGCCTTCAGAACCAGACAGCAGCTCAGCAGAGCCTGGCCTGGCTGATCAGAAACAAGCTTTAAGTCAAGGGTCACAGAGTGGTTTGGGTCAGGAGGATCTGGAGGGCTCAAAGAAGGAGCAGCTTAGATCAGAATGCTCTGCACCGTGCCTAGTTGAGCTTGACTTTTTCCAAGGAAGGAGTTCCTCACTCTTTTGGGGTCCATTTCCCAGAGTTTGACCAAACTGATGGTGACAAACCTGTTTGGGGATAAATAATTGGAATTTCCTGTTTTCCAGCTCATGCCCTGGTGCACCTTTGGGAGGAGCCTGTCATGGCACAGAGGGCAGGACACGTGGATGGATTTCCACATTTGACAATAGAAATGATCATCAGAAGTGAAAAGCAAGGTACCCTGGTGTCCCTTCCTGTCATAACCCTTGATTTGGGGTTGTTGCACACTCTCATCCTCAGCAGGGCTGGGATGCTCAAAGGGAGTTAGGGCCATGTTTGGGAGACAGCTGCTTGGAATCAATTTGTTCATGGAGCAGATTCACAAAGATGATTTATTTCTAAGTGCAAGCACCTCTGAGGATGGAAAAGGGGAATGAGGATGGAAAATGGGAATACCCAAGTTTCTACTACACAACCAGTCCACACAAGTATTTAGGACAGAAAAAGAAAATAAGATTTTTCTCTCATGTTGTCTCTCCTGAAAGAGCCAAAAGACTAAGGAATGACCTCAGGTGATGAGGAGCACCTAAACCAGGGTGGGAAGCTTTGAAGGAAACATAAATCCTCTTTGAAGGCAGAGCCTAGTGAGGTTCTGCTGGCCCAGCACAGATTCCAGAGCACAGGGCAGCACTGCACACACTCCTCAGAGGCTCCAGCTCTCCCTGGAGCAAGGTTCCCTCTCCCTATCTTTGCTGTCACTCTCCAGGCATTTTATTGTGCTGGAGGAGTTGGATCAGAGTCTCTCTCCCTTCTTTAGAGGGCTCTCCATCCTCCCCTGTGACAGAGGTCTTCCCCTGCATGATGCTACATCAGGAAATAGCACTTTTGCAGTGTCCCCCAAAGTCTGACATTGCTGATTTTTCACATCTCACATGCAACCACCTCAGTTTTTCTGCCCCTATATTTTCCTCCTGTCAGCTGTTCAAACCTGTGTCAGTGCCTGATGTAAAGGTGTCTGCAAAAGGGTTTAAGGTGGAAATCCATCCCATGGCATTGCTCATCCTAATACTCAGCTGGGGCAATGGATTCTCAGACTGAAGAGTGTACGGACGGCTCAAATTTATTTTCACTTAAAAACTTCATTATTCTGATTTTGCACGTGCTGCTCTAAGTAATTTTGCTTGTACAAAAATCCCTACTGACTGCAGTAAAGGGATGAGTGGCTTTTAGGGGAAGTTGTTTGTTTGCTTTAAAGCCAGATAAAGACTTTTGTTTGTGATTTCTAGAGAAATTCATGGCAGAGATTTTCACATAGTCATTATTTCAATAACCTCAGCACCTGATCAAACAAATGAATGCAAATTCTACAGAAAGAGATGAGTCATGCAGTGACTCAGGGAATTATATTGTTTAAAAGTTCCCAGAATCATGAATGGTGCCTGAATTCCCATTATTTAGAGATTTTTACACCAAGCACAGCAGAGGTGTTAAAAATATCCACAGCAAAACATTCGCATTCTTTTTTATTTATTTTTTTTTTAATGTAACTCAGATCAATGTTATAGGAGTGTTCACTACATTTTAATTTGAGATTAAAAAGTCAATGTAATATTTACTTCCCAGTTAGATGAAGGCCTTTGACTCAGAGGAGGTGAGGAAGATGAGTTTGCTGACACCAGGGTGAAACTCCCAGAGATTTCAGCCAAGGCTGTGGGTTCCCAGACTTCTGAGTGCATAAATCTGTTTACATGAGTTATCAACAGTAATTAATGAAGAGATATTTCTTCTTAGCCTTCTTAGCCCTCAGTTTAAAACCATTATTGGTGCTTACTGGTAGCATTTTCTTATATTTCTCCTGGGCCTGTATCAAAGAACCATGGAAATTCTGGGATCAGAAATGGGTTCAGAGTGATTAATGAGGAAGCACACTTAGTTACCTGGAAGATCCTTGATCCCAAGCATGTAGGTAGGTAAATATTCCTTATGTATATAAGTTATTCTGGTCCAATTTACAGGCTGGGATTTAAAATCTTACATTGGTATAAGTGGGAACTAATTGTTTATATAAAAACCTAATTGGAGCAAGATTTGTATTAAATACAAATTGACTGGAATCAACTGGGACTGTCACAGTAAAGACTCACTAGGTTGGATTTCCAGACCACACTGTTTCAAGATTTATAAAACCCAAAACAGGCAGAATGAAGAAATGTGGATTAGGAAATTACAGCTAAATAGTTAGAAATTAAGGAGCTGACTGGGACAGATACTTGAGTACAAAAGATTGGTAGGAATGGCCATAAAAACCAGGGAGGGAAAGAAGGAAAAGAAGGAAACAAATAGGGTATAAATGCATCCATTTACAGCCAGAATCTCTCTTTTTGCCCACCCTGGAATATTATATTCCTCGTGAACAGCAGATATGCAAACTAAGAGCCAACAGTCCCAGCCTTTTGGAGCCACTTGGAGTAACCCAATCATCTGAGGCATATCCAGAGCCACATCTGTCCCTGCCTGGCGTGAGGAGGAGAAGGAGGAAAGAATGGGGCAGCTGTCCTCCAGGGGTCCCTGTGCCTGGGAGGGTTTGTCAGCCAGGGCGAGATGGGAGGTGATGCTCCCAAAATTGGCTCTCTGATACGCCTGGCATTCGGGCAGGCACTCATCTAGGCTCTCTGACAAGTGTCTTTTTCCACCCTGGATTGCAGGATGAATGCTTTCCTGGGAGCAGTTGTTACTGGAAGGAGGGAGGCAGCTTACCCTTGGGTTTTCCTGCTACACCCCCGTGCACAGTGAGGTGCCTGGGTGTGGCAGCAGTGCAAGGAAGGGAAGAGGTAAATAGGAATCATCCCACTGATTTAAAAAGGGAACCCTCCTTCCCAATACTCTGCCCTTCTCCACAGCAAAGGTTTGTTTGGAATTTACCACCTCATTGTCCCCATTCTGCACCTAAAAAAGGCATCTCATATAAGGCAAAACCTCATGTAGAGCCTCTTCTTGTCTCTGTTACAATTTTCTGTGGGCAAGTCAGTCAGGCTAGCATTTTAGCCTTGTGAACCAAATTAGTTATCTCAGGGTAGATTTTTGAAGCCGAGTTTCATCTTAACCCCATCCTAACCACAGCCTCCAGGAAACATAAAACTCAAGAAATCAAGTTTGCATCTGTCTGCAAAATATTGCCTATGTCTAACCAGAGACTATATTTAGACCCTTGGGTTTTGGAGATGTTTCAAGAGCCTGTTTTTTTTTTTTTTTTTTTAAACTCTGCTGGGGTTTCATGGGAGTGCCTCAAAGTTTATTGAGTTTGCTCCATAAGCTGTGGTGATCAGCTCCCTGTTTCAGTGCAAATAAGGCCTCAGTGATCACCTCTGAAACATCACCCAGTCCCAGTGTGCTGACATTCAATTCCTTGAAAAAGGGAGGCACAAAGGAGAAAATAAATGAGTTCCCCAAGGTTATTTAGAAAGGCTGTGTCAGGATCACCAGCAGTCCTTGTAAGGTGCCTGTCCATCCTACTTGTCTCCTTGTTTGATTTTCTACAACTTTTATCTCAATACAAATAGATATTGGTATTACAGCTCTCTAAGTTATGTTTTATGTTTTATCTGGTGATTTTAAACTGAGATTTTGGGTCTGGTTTAGCCCTATCATGTTTTATTTAACCAGTCTGATTCCTTTAACCAGAGCAGAGTAACTGCACTTGAGCAAAACCTGTCAGGATTCCCAGGTTATGGGTGGGGAAACTGAGGCACAGAAGTGCAATAATTGGCCTGGAACAAGCTGTAGTTCCTGTAGCAATGCCCATGCATATTCAGCATGGCCTCCCTTGCTCCTTGGTTTTCCCTTTTCCCCATATCTCGAATGCAAATTAATTTAATGGTGTGATTTAGGGTAACTGTCCCTCCAGAAGCCCAGTAAGGTTTTTGCCACTAGCTTGAAAAAAGAGGGGAATCATCCATGTCTTCTAACTGCACCTAAGACTGTTTATCTGGGGGTTTTTGGCTCTCCTCATGTCCTGCAGCTCCTTCCCTGAGCTGGAGCTCCTGGAGGGCAGGAGGCCTCTTGTACAGCCCTGGGGAAGAGGACAGCACCCTTTCCTTATGATCCAAGAACAGGGAAATGAGGTGATGAGATGAGACAAGGAGGATAAACACATGCTGGGCTTTGAGAGCTTCAGTCATTCATTCCCAGTTATATTAACTAATACTTCCAACAGGCTGGAAAAAACAGGATCAGCCACCCATGGAGAGCAAGGACCCACAGACAGGGCCCAGGAGTGTCCAGAGGGAGCTGCTCCAGAAGGAGCCAGGGGTGACTGTGCTCATCATTTAAACTCCTCACTTAGGGGTCTGAGGGTAATGGGGATGAATTTGGACCTATGGATGTCTGTAGTCCTGGTTTCCATTGGTGAAATGAAGAAAACACTTAATTGTCTAATGATTCTGGAGCATTAAATAAATCAAATATAGTGTGGGGATGACACAGTTCAACAGCTGGACATGGTGATGGGGAGGCACAAGTGGGAACCTGCTGGTCACCACTTATTTAAAGGTGAGGATTAAAATCAGAAGGTCACTTCCCCTGGAAGGTGTTCATCACCTGGGCACCCTTTGCTGTCAAAGGAGGCTCCTTGGGAGCAATCTGAGATTGCAGATCTTCCCAGGGGATGAAACTCTTGCCCCTCCCTGCCCTGCAGCCCCTGTACCCCCTGGGCCCCTGAAGGGTTGACTTGTGAGAGGAGAGACCTGGCCAACACCAAACACCAACCAAACACCAACCCTGCTGCCCTTGAGAACTAAACCCCAGTTTTGAAGGTGCTCCTGAAAATCAAACACATCCCTGGGGTTTGCCTGTCCACAGCTAAGAGCCTGAACACACCCACTTTGAAAGGATGCTTCAATGCCACAGCCATAGATCACATCCAGGAAGAGTGGTCTGATCCCTGGGAATCCTTTCATGAGTCTGGGGCCCTGTTTGAACCATGAGGACACCACTCCCCCCTCCTTTCCCTTTTCCATCCTTGGCATCTTTTGCCTTGCCCAGAGCTCTTTAGGATGCTTTCCTCAACCCTGGATGTGAGGCACTGCTTGTGCCTCATGTGCATTCCAGGCTTGGCCATAAATCTCACACACAGGAGGTACTACATGAAAAAAAGAAGAAATTGCAGACATTACCTTCGGCAAAGAGCAGTTGGTCCCTTCATCCTCCTCTCCTGGGTCCTTTGTGCCACCCCAGGGGTGCTATCTGGGCTGGCATCTTCAGCGAGGGGTGGGGTTCATCCTTTCCAAGGTTTCCCCAAGGAAGCAGGAGCTGGTGTGGTCAGAAATGCTCTCCAGCAAGCAGCCTGTGCCTGGGGCTGCCCACGAGTCTCTTGAAGCAGCTGATCCTACAAACCCCTCTGTGTGTGCGAGTGTGTTTGGGGATTTGGGCATTTCCCACTCTCCCACGCTCCTCTACACCAATCCCTCTCCCCCCCCCCTCCTTTTTCCCTAGGGATAAATTCC
>VZTN01013592.1:0-55408 GCA_013400515.1 Erpornis zantholeuca | reverse complement strand
CCCTGCCGGGACGGGCGCGTTTTCGGCATTTTATCCCTTTTTTTCTTTTTTTTTCCCCTCCGATGCTGTAACTCAGTCCTGTCAGGAAAAAAAAATCCTACCAAAGATTTCCAGAATAAAGCCACTTGGTACAGCAGTTTAATGTTTTGATGGACAGAGGGTCGCAGGAGGAGGAGGAGGGGGGAGCTGGATTTGGAGCTGGTCCAAAGTCCTTATGGGCTCTTTGCTTAGTGGTGGTCGGCAGGACAGGAGGAGCTGGGGTTTTGGAAGTTCTGGGGTCAGAAAACGCGGGCTGAGCCCAACCATTTCCATGAAGTCACACCAGGATCCTCCCCACTCTGGTGCCTTTTCACCTCTTCTCCATCAAAGCTGTTTAGTAAAGTTTCCTTGGGAGACTGGAAATGAATCCACTGATGTGGGTAAAAGTTTGCAGAGAATTTTTGACTGGCAAATAATATTAATCACAGAATCATTGAGTCCTAGAATAGTTTGGGTTGGAATGAACCTTAAAGATCATCTTGTTCCACCCATGGGCAGGGACACCTTGCACTGGATCAGGTTGGTCCGAACCCCATCCTACCTGGCCTTGAACACTTGCCCTTTATTTTCCCTTATGTTGGAATTTAAAAACATCTTCAGCTTTCTCAGAAGCAAATTCCAAGCAAACCTGTCACTCTGCTCCTTACCAGACTCCTGTGAGTCATAAACCAAAATGCTCTTTAAAATGATCTACCATTTCCTCTCCATTTTCTGTCAAAATCTCGATGTTTAGTATAATATTCCTTCACAGGGGAATAATACTTTTGAAACATTTTCAGCATTTTTTGGCAGGGGAAATATTTCTGTGTTAAAATCAGGTGACCATACAACCCTGCAATCACTTCCAGGCATTTGAATGCTCTCCTAATAAGAATTATTAGGATGGGGACAAAAGCCAGGGAGCAGGGTCTGTGGTGAAAGACAGACTGTAACAGGATTATCTGAGAGAAATATGGCCAAAAGTAAATGAAACAGGACCAGGCAATGCTGCTGGATGGAGGAACTCCACCATCCTCACAACAGGAACATTCTCAGCACGGTTTTGACTGAGATGATTTCTCTCTCCCACCCTTTTCCAGACACAGTTCAGGAGTTTGCATGGGATAGGACACATCCCAACAGGCAGCTGCATGCAGCAATCCTGGTTTGGAGGTTAAAAGGCTTCAATAATACCCATGGGGGCCATTTGGCTTCATGGCCAGCTGTACCAGTCATACTGAATTTACTATTTCAGATGCAGAGGGAAGAGTGTGATTTTTAAAAAATACTTGCTGTGCCGTAAACTTCTTCCAAGATTTTGGGCACATCATCCCATGCCTCGATTTCCCCACCATAAACAACATTTTGAGAGCATTGCCCTCTCCCAGGGTGGGATGAGGACCTAAGAGACCCCCTGGGGGCACCCAGATATCCCATTAATTCTTCCCTGTGAGGGTGGGGAGGCCCTGGCACAGGTTTGCCCAGAGAAGCTGTGGCTGCCCCTGGATCCCTTGAAGTGTCCCAGAGAGGGGTTTGGTGTCACTGGAATGTGCTGGTGCTCGCAGGCAGTATCAGCTTTCACAGGGATGTGGAGGTGGCAGCTGGGAACACACTGGGCATGTGGAAGTGGTAAAAAATGGACCTTTTCTATTCAGATCTACTGATACACCTCTTAAGGATGTGGAGAGCAGAAGTTTGGCTCAGGGACCCCACATGATCCCATGCAGTCATGAGATGAACTCTGTATTTCCTGTAAGGTATCACCTGGCTCGTTATGGAAAGAAGAGAGGTTGTCCTTCAAAACCTACCACCTTGGTCCATGGAACACATTTGTAAGCTGAGAATTTCAGTGCAAAATGGATAGTCTTTATTTTATTTTATTTAAATTAAAATTCTACCTGTCTGAAAAACAAAAAAAAGTTGAACGTGCTGAATTATTATTTTCTTTTAATCTCAGTTAGTAACCTGTAGGGCATAAACTGCCCAAACTACATTTGTCTCGTTTTTAGCTTAATCATTACTTTCAAATTCATTGGGATTAGATAAGCCCAACCCTATACAGAGCTCCCTGCTGATTGTCATCCATAAAATTATGGATATGCTGGATAACTATAAATTCGCTATAGGAAGGAATTTCTGTACTCTCTCTATTTCTATGTTCTCTGTGCATTTCATTTGCAGAGAAGCTGTGGCTGCCCCATCTCTGGGAGTGTCCAAGGCCAGGTTGGATGGGGCTTGGAGCAACCTGGGCTAGTGGAAGATGTCCCTGCCCATGGCAGAGAGGTAGGATGAGATGGTTTTTGTGACCATTGGTATAAAGTCCCTGTTAGAGTGAGGTAGAGGGGTAATTATTATTATTAGTGTATATTTTATATATTATACATTGTATATATTTATAATATTATGCATTATTAGTGTATTCAGACACTTAAGTTTCACCTTTTCTTTGTTCTTCAGTTCGAGTGAGGAGATTGATTGTTCTTTCTCTACATTCCCCAGAGGGACACGAAGAGGATGGAGGGGAAGAGATCATCTGCCCCTCTGGCTGTGCCTTCCTTCCCAGTGCCTGGGTAAAAGTGGCCAGGAACAAGGCAAGTCGTGGTGCCTCACACCTGCTTGCATATTTGCGGGGGTGGAAAAGAGCAGATGTCCAGAGCTGCCCATTCTGGGAGTCCTGCAGGAATGTGGGGCCTGTGACAGCTGATTGAGCTGGAGGGGGTTTGCAAGGGGGTGGGAGGGGGTTTTGGTGCCTGCTCATGGCCTCGGAGAGCTGGTGATGGGGAAGAGAGGTGGAAAGTTGATGTAGAGTCTAGGATGAAAAAGGTTGTTCGAACCTGTAATATTTATGGCCTGAATGTGGGAATTCATTGCTCTTCCCTTGGGGGACACCCAGTCGTGGAGTCTGTGCTGGGTTTTGGGTGTATTTCCTGGGTTAGGTGATGGGAGGATCAGGTTGTCAAACCCTTCAGCCTTGGACTGGTACAGAGAATGCCAACAGCTATCATCAGTCCAATCCCTTGGAGTTTCATTCCAACAGTCTCTTGCACCATTAGGGAGACACAGCAAGAGTGGGAGGACACAAAAATCTCAAGAAAAAGACTGAGAATTAGCCTGGTTTGCACCCAATATTCAACAAATCTTGTAAAAAAGTCTCCTGCAAGTGAGACCTTTGCATTCTCTGAAATGGCTACTGTTGAATTTATTTATACAGAGAATTAATTAATTAATTACCTTTGCAAATTCATTGTCTGAGGATACAACACGTCATTGATCCCATATTACTCCTGCTGTTATAATTACTGACAGCTAAGGAGTGAATTTCCCAGAGCCCCCTGTAAGGGTAGAACAGAGCTGGCAGGTGAATCTGTGTTCCAGGTAGCTCCATCTTTTAAAGACATCCAGTCTCAGTTATGGAGTTCCATTTCCTTAAAGATGGGAAGAAAGGAGAGATTTTTCTGAGGCCATCCAGAGTAGAAGTGGATCAGGTAAAGATCCTGGGAAGGCAATGGGCTTTGTTTCTTTGCTCCTCTCACCTGGTGAAGGTCAAGAGCACCAGGGAGGCTGCCCTGATGCATTTGTTTTTTGTGGCTACTGCCCAAACCAGAAACTGTCCCACTGATTCCCTGGGCTGGACAGCTTGTGGCTATCCTAATTTATTTGTGTTAGGACAGGAACAGTGGAATCCTGCCTTCTCCTCTGTACAGGGATGTGTTTCCATGGCAGGGGGATTGAACTTCAAGGTCACTGCCAACTGCAACCATTCTATGATCCTTTGTCAGTTCCATCTGCCTCCAAGGCAGGAGGAAAGACCCTGAAGAAGGATTGTTGAGTTCTGACATGTATTTAGACAGGATTAAAAAAAAAGGGATGCCTTAGTGTAGTGTTTCAACCTCATCCCACTGGTGTTTTTACAATAAAGCAGCTTAAGGAGGATCTCCTCAAGGTCCAATGCCATGTCAGGCTTTTGGCAAACAGCCTGCAGACAGGCACACACACACATTGGATGCATCACCCAGTGCAGATTTGTCTGCCTGAAGTCAGGATGTGAAACTTATTGTGCCTGGCTGCCAGAGGATGGAAAATCCTTCCTGCAGCTTCCAGGCCATTTCAAGATTTCCTCCAGCACTGATGAGAAGAGTTTCTTCATCCTTTTCCTCTCCTCCCTCCCCATCCTCACAGCTACAAAGAGCAAGTGGCCAGAGCTCCTCAGGAAGCCCTTGGGGACATGGTAGAGCTGAGCAGACCCTGAACTGCAAACTCCCATCCTGGAATCCCTCAGGGCAGGCAATTCCCAAATTAACACCTTGCACTGGGAACTCTCCAGTGCTAATTGGGCTGGATTTATGGGCAGGGGGTTCAAATGGGGGCAGTGCCAAACTTTGTGGGACTTAAATAGAGCCCCCACCACCAGGCCAGTGCTTTGGAGCCCTTGCAGATGCCCTTTGCTGTCCCTGAACCCAGGAGCTGGAGGGATCCTCCTTGGTGCCCAGCTGTTGCCCTTGAGGTTTACACAGCTGCCGTGGGGAATGGGGGATTGGAGGGTGGGAGCTGCAGCCTCCCAAGTGCCTCAGACCCACAGAGAGGTCAGAGGTGGCCACGTTTGGGCTCAAAGAGGAACAGGTGGGTGCAGGGCTGACATTAGGAACACTGGCACTTTTATTTTTAATGGCCCTCCCCCCCTGCACACACAGCGCTGGAAGTGGCTGTGAAATGCATCTGGCTGGACTGAACAGGCCTCCTGCCCTTAAATAAGGGAATCATCTTGGGTTTGGGGGTTGAATGTTCATTCAATTTGCATTCTAACGCATGCAAACCCATTCTGAATTAAAGCATTAATTTAGGCTTAAAATGTATTGAGCAGGCTGTGATCAAGGCTTCCTTCCTCATCCCACCTGTGGGCTCTTATTCTCTCAATTTCTATTTTTCTCTTAATTGCTGGGTCAATGGCTCTGTGCAGCAGCAGGCACACGGATATCTCAATTAGAGCTGTGGGAATTACCAGATATTCAGGTTGCTGGAAGTCCTAAAAAGCTGGGGAAAAATATCTTGCTGTGGTTTCACAGAAGTGTTCTCTTAAGACTGGGTGGGAAGTGGCTTCTTGCTGGGTTCAGGCAATGAATGTAAGCACAGACACAGAGGGAAATGTGAAAGAAGTTGTTTTGAGTGAGAAAACAAACTAAGACTCACAGCACTAATAATAAATAGAAGGTGTGATGGGCAATGATCCACGCATCAGGAGCTCCTAGCAACCCTTAAACATCACTGGCACTTTCACTGAGGAGAAAAGTGATATAAAGTCAGCACATGTATCTCAAACTTGTACCAATGGTCAGGATACTGCCTCTGGCAAGGGGGTTGGAACTAGGTGAGCTTTAAGGTCCCTTCCAGCCCAGATCATTCTGTGATTCTCTGATTGCTTTCTGCTGGAGTGACAGGTTTGGTGTTCATCCGTGTGACTTCCATGAGTTTATGGTTTTTACTCCTGAAAGGATAATATCTCTGGGATATGCCCCACTGACCAACACCTAAACGTGAGTCCACCTCAGCAGGGTCCATCTGGGAGTCTGCTGTGTGTGACACCAGATTAACAGAGTTTGGACAGAGAGAGGCTGAGAACGCTCTGCTCCAACCCTCTGTGTGTGACAGGCTGTGAGCTCCACACCAGGCCAATGAGACAAAATCCCATATCAGGTGTCTGGCTTTACACATCTCCCTGCACAGCTGGGATCATGGTGAGTTGTTCTTTTCCTCTTTTTTCTTTCCTTTTTAAATTTTTAAATCTGTGGCACGTCTCGCATAGAAGCCAATCTGTGCAATATAAAAATAAATAAATAAATAAACAGTGTCATTTGATTCCAGCCCTGAGGAATACAGTGGCAAGCCATCCCCTCTGCTGGAGGTGAAGCAAAGCCCGGGAGCAGCCTGCTGCAGGCTCCTTCCTTTCATGTGACTAATACACACAAATCCCCGGGGCCCGGGGGATCGCTGACAGCAGGGGCAGGCTGTGAGAAAGGCTGGGCTTGCCAAACTGTGCTCTCCTTTCATTCACCAGGGTCAGCTGTCCCACCTGTTCCTCCTGCTTCGACACGGGGAGCAGGGATGGATGGAGGGGATGGGGCAGGGGCGGCACTCACAATGAAAACTCCTCGGAGGGAAGGAATTCCGTATTCAAGTGAGAAGCAAGCGGGCATTTGCCACGAAGCGGGAGGAGAGAGGCTGCAGGACACAGCGGGGCTGGCATTTGCCTGAATCGTTTCTCTGAGGGCTGGGGAGCAGGCCAAGAACAAGTTTCCTAATGGAAGGCTAATGATGGATGAAGCTCCGTAGGTTTGCAGTTTGACTCCGAAACCCGATCCTCCGCCAGCTGTTTGTTCCAGCAAATGCCAAGGTTCGCTCCCCAGCAGCTCCTGCCGAGGCTTCCCCGAGAGATTTCCTCCCCCCAAATGGCACATCTCGATTTTATCCTTCGCCTCCGGGGTCCAACCTGTGCAGGTTTCCTTTGGGGCTCTTATCACCCACTCGGCAAAACTTGCCATCTTTTCCCACGGAGCCGTGGAACTGTGTCTCTGTGCCCCTGGTGAGAATGAAAGCTGTTTTCGGGCTGGACTCTCCCTGGTGCTGTGTGGCTGCAGAGAGCCCAGCATAACAGAGCTGTAGCCTTTGTTGGGTGCTGTTTGCCTGACAAAAAGCCCTGTAAGAGAAATTGAGGGAGTGATGGTCCATCGCACTATAGGGAGTGTGGATGAGATGCGAGCCTGTGAGCAGCCCAGCAGAGGAAAATCTCTGAGAAGAGCCTCAACACCAGGATGTTTTTCACTGTGCAGATGCAGCTAGTGCTTTATTTGAAGCTGACTTTTTATTTTTTTTTTTTATTTTCCTTCTTTTCCTTTGGCTATATTTCCAACTTCAGAGGATTTCTGTACCTGGCAGGTACTGGGGATGTTTAGTCTGAGAAAAGGAGGCTTGGGGGGACCTTGTGGCTCTCTATACCTGAAAGGAGGGTGTAGCCAATTTGGGTTTGGTCTCTTCTCCCAGGTATCAAGTGATAGGACAAGGAGAAATGACCTTAAGTGGTGCAGGGGAGATTTAGTTTGGATATCAGAGAAAATTTCTTTGCTAAAAGAGTGGTTAAGCATTGGAACAGGCTGCCCAGGGAAGTGGCGGAGTCATCATCTGTGGAAGTGTTCAAAAAATGAGTAGATGTGGCACTTTGTGACATGGCTGGGTGGGTATTTGGTCAAAGGTTGGTCTCAATGACCTTGCATGTCTTTCCCAACCTTAATGATTCTACAGTGGGTCCAGGAGCCAGCCTTGACCTTGGTTTTTCCTGGCAATCCCAGATGCTCTGCAGACCCCAAGGGAGCAGGGGAGCATCCTCTACGTGTCTGGGAGAAGATCAAAGCTGCAGCAGACAAATCCCCTGCAAGATCCTGGTTCCTCCTTGCCTTGTGCATCCCCAGGCTCCAGCATCTGCCAGGGGCAAGGGGGACCCACATCCCCTCTGTGACCCACGGGAGATGTGAGCACAAACACAACACCCAACCTTGAAACCAAAGAAGCCTCAAACCTGTCATTAAAGCAGCTGCACTGGCAATAAATTTAGTGTTTAAAGAAGTTCAGTGCCTGTTTAAAATGCAGTGAGAGTAGCTATGGGAACAAGATCAGCAGAGTTTTATCCTGCTGAAAAGTGACCCTGTAAAGGTGTGGAAAGCTCCTGGAAGCACCAGTGTTTTTCCTCTCAAAGGAGAGTTGAATCTCTTAAAAAAAGAAAGGTAGAAAAAGGTAAAAAAAAAAGAAAAAAGGTAGAAAAATGGGTCAGGCAAGTCAGGCAGTTCATTTACAGGCTGCAAATGTAAGTAGAAGTAGTGGTAATAAAAAGTTTTAAAATCTAGAATAAAAAGTTAATAATATGAATGTTAAGATTTCCAAAGAAGAAAATGCTTTTCTTTTCCTGTGTAGAGGAGTAGTAAAATAGGGAAATTTGTGGCCATGGGTGATTCCTGATAAATACAAACACCAGAGCAAAGAGAAGAAGTGAGTGCTGTTCCTACCCAGGGACCCTGTCAATTCCCCATCCCTGGAAGTGACCAAGGCCATGGGCAGGGGCTTGGAACTAGGTAATCTTTAGGATCCCTTTCAGCCCAATCCATTCTGTGGTTCTAGGATCCTTGGCCATGGACTCTTTCTCCTGATTTGGGAATGATCAAGAATGAGCTGTATTGGATTTCTCATACTCTGATTTCTGCTTAGCACCACTGCCCTGCCTCACCTCACCTTTCCATGAACAGTAGCCTCACCCAGCTGGATTCTGAGGGCCAGCAGGAGGAAGACTGGGATTCAAAGGGAAATTTGATCAGAGAAGGTTTTCCAAATCCCCTAGGTTCCCTTGGAAATCCCAGCTCAGCACACTGCCTGCTGGTGTCTAACAAGCCTCTCAAGGATAAAGACATCAAACCCCAGGATTTATTATCAATCAGCCCAGCTTCTTAACACTGTCTCCATGACCTTGGTTGCTAGGAAGTTGGTGTCAATACAGGAAAAGTGAAGTATTAATAGAAAGGAAGAGCAGCTGTAAGAACTCAGCACGGAGCAGCATGGCTGGTGGGAGTCTTCCAGGCTACTGGTAACCAGCCTTCCAGGAGAGGGGTAATGGTTTCACACTGAAAGAGGACAGATTTAAATTAGGTATTAGGATGAAATTCTTCCCTGTGAGGGTGGGGAGGCCCTGGCACAGGGTGCCCAGAGAAGCTGTGGCTGCCCCTGGGTCTCTGGAAGTGTCCAAGACCAGGTTGGACAGGGCTTGGAGCAGCCTGGGCTAGTGGAAGGTGTCCCTGCCCATGGCAGGGAGTGAAATGAGATGAGTTTTATTGTCTGTTCCCACCCAAACCATTCCATGATTCTATGAGAATGCCAAGCTGGAAAGCAGAGATCTCTCTGAGTCCTGTGTCTAGACACAGCCACTAAGTTCAGGCAGTTTCAAGCTGGTTTTCCCCATGATGTGTCCAGCACAGCATTGCTTTGTGTTGGAGGGGAAGCTGGTTATCCAAAGGTAAATCCAAGAGAAACAGGATGCTGCTGGTCACTAAGTTACCACTAAGTCACCCTAGAAACCTGATGTGGGGAGTGCCACCCCTGCCCAGCACAGGGCTCTGGAATAGATGAGCCTTTTGGTCCCTTCCAACCCAAACCATTCTCTGATTTTATGACTCTATCATTGTATGCTGCAGGTGTGAACCCATTAGTCTGACTTTCCCCTGGGATGCATCATGCTCTCTTTTCAGGGGTAGGTGCAGGAACTGTGAGCACAGGCAACATTCCCACATCATTTCCTCACGCCAAGGCCTGACTTTGGTGAGCAGGAGGAAGGAAAGGCTGGTGCCCTTAATGTGGGGTGGTGGATGCATCAGCAGGGCTGGGAGGGAGGAGGGGAGATCCCGAGTGCTCGCAGACAAAACTGTTAAACCTCTCCTTATCCCACATTATCCTCCCCTCAGCTGTTCCGCTGGGAGCTGCCATGTGGTGCCCAACAACTGCCACGTTCCTCTGGCGAGGTGGCTGCCGTGTGACAGAGGGGGGGAGCATGAGGGGACCCCTCATTTGGCTCCTGCAAGGCCCTTCCACCCCCAAAATGCTCCAAGTCCTGGGGAAACTGAGCCTTTCCATGCTGCTGCCCCTGAAAAAGGCCTCACAGGCAGTGTCATCACTGCCTTACACACGAATGACTTGACAATGAAGCTGTTTGGCCCAAATCGTGCACTGGTGAGTGCAAGAGCTGGGAATAGATCCCATGTCTCCTCTTCCTGTGCTGTCTGCTTGAACCTGGGCTTTTCCTCAAGCACAGGGGTTTGACACAAAAAGCTCCTGGACCTGTGTCAGGAGGAGCAGTGGCAGCCTGGCCACCTGTGGGTTGTGTTTCTAGTGTCAGACAGGACTTTGATGGCTCCATGCTTCCATCTAGTGACAAAAAGCCACTTCTCACCCCTCCTGCTTGGCTCTGCCTCCTTTCTGGTTGCAGTGCAGGAGTATTTCTGAGATTCCTGACGCTGAGCCCATCTGTAGGGCAATTTCCATTCATTTACCCAAAATCTAAACCCCTATCTAAACGAGCAACTCCAAACGAAGTGTTTGAGCAGAAATGTCCTTTGGCAGGAAAAAGTGGCTTGCACATGCATACAAACATGCACTTGGCTCATCAAAATGTGCTGCTTTCCTCTTTAGGGGGCAATATCCCTAAAAATGGACATCAGCCTGTGGTGACAGAGTATTTACACACAGCAAGGCTCCTGTGTGACTCAGCCATTCCCATCCTGATCTGAATTCCAGGCCTGGGTTTCTGGTTATTAAGGACAATGTTTTTCATAGAGTAATGGAATCATGGAATGGTTTGGGTGGGACTTAAAGCTCACCCAGTTTCAGTCCTTGCCATAGTGGAAGGGCAGGGACACCTTCCACTATCTCAGGGTGCTCCAAGCCTTGTCCAGCCTGGAATACTGCCAGGGATGGGGCAGCCACAGCTTTTCTGGGCACCCTGTGCCAGGGTCTCACCACCTTCCCAGGGAAGAATTCCTTCCTAATATGCAAACTAACCCTGCTCTCTGGAAGTTTGAAAACATTCCCCCTTGTTCTGTCATTCCAGGCCCTTGTAAATTGTTTCTGTCCATCTTTCCTGTTGGCTTTCTTCAGGCAGATCAAAATTAAGTCTCCCCAAAACCTTTTCTCTTCCAGGCCGAATAATCCCAGTTCTCTCAGCCTTTCCTTGCAGGGGCTTTCCTTGCCCCATCCCTCCAGGAGGTGGCCTCCTCTAGATTTTCCCTTTCCCTCTCTCTTTTCACGCTTCAGCTCCTTCATGGGGAGGGCTCCCTAAGCATTGTTTTACTTAATCTGTGGCTTTCTGCAAAGAATAAACTCCTTATCCCAGTCAAATCCTTCTGATCTGCAAACCTTGGACATGTGGTTGAGTTTTGCCTGGATAAAACACTTCCTTAGGACTGGATCACAAAGTGCCATGCAGAATCACAGCGATGATGATGTTGGTATTAGTAATAATAATAATAATAACAACAATAATAACAACAACAGTTTTTGCTGACTATGACCTAGAGAATTTGAGTGACAGAGTGTGTTGGGAGCAGCACTGAGGGCAGCAATAAGCCATAATGGCCCTGACCAGCCTCAATTTACTCTTTCTTCTGACCCTGTTTCCAGTGTAATTCCACTGATAAGTAAACTGAGTGTAGATCACTGACGGGGTTAACTCATGTTGGGTTCCTGTAATCATTGGCTGCATGTGGCTGGGGACACTGGGGCTTGGCCTAAGAATAAACCAAGCACAACTGGTTCCACTGCTGGGCAGAGCTCCAGAGCTCCCCTGAGGGTTGATTGCCCGTGACTTTGTGCCTCTGAATTGAGGCTGAGGAGGAACCTGAGCAAGCCTGTACCACCTCCCTGTGGGGCTGAGGTGAGAGCATGAGCACATTCTGCTGTTGTTTGGTGTGTGGTAACTCATTAAACCTCAGTTATGCTGCAGGGTCTGGGAACTTTCTGTGAATTTCAGTGGAAACTTCCATGAAAGCTTCCCTGGGCAGGGGCTCAGCCACCCATAGAGGGACTCCATCAAAATCCACCTGGGCTTCAAACAGAGGAAGGCAGAGGGTGGAGTAGAGATGCTGTTTGGTGTCTGAGGAAGGCTGGACTGGATCTTCCCAGCAGCTAAGGTTCTCCAGGGCATGAATGACAACACAGGGAATGTCCACTGCCCTCTTTTCCACAAGGGAATAGGACCTGCAGGGGTAAAGCTACTTGATCACTGATAAGGGATCTAAACACCCTTTGGGCAGAATTCCTAGCAAATGCTGTTGGGAGTACCATGGAAAAATTGAAGTAAGAATATATAAGGGAACCTTGAAGTCCACTTGCTCTGAAAGTCAGTCCCAGATTTACTATCAGCATATCAAGAAACCATTCCACCAGTTTTTCTATCATGTTGTAGGAGGAAAAAGAAGTGGATAAAATGGATTAATTGTCCTGTTGGGGGCTCTAACCATATACCAATGGAATAACAATCACAGGTTTTTCTTGTTATGGTTGTTGAAGTCTTGGAACAAAACAGTTAATAGCAGCAAGCAGCTTAGGTTAATAATTAAGCACCCTCAATGGACAGCTCTGAGCTGTCTGTGAAGGGTTTAGAGCCTTTTGGGAAACTTGTCTGGTGGGTTTCAGCACTGGGCAGAGTGACCAACACGACCCCAGCCTGAAGCCTGTGGCAGAGCTGGTGCCAAAGGGATGGAGCCCTTGTGCTGGTATCGGAGCCCCTGCACCAAACTCATCAAAGGAATGGAGGAAGAACAAATTGAATAAGGTAAGTAAAGCCAGAAAAAGGTCTAGAAAGAAGGATAAAATGAAATCTAAATGATATTTTCTTCATCTGCTTTGAAATGCAGCATTCACTCAGACCAGGGTGCATGTTGCAGTGTCTTAAAATGTGCAAGAAATAGAGTGAGAGTAGGTAGAGTGGGACTTGTGGTACAATAAACAGTAGAAACCAGGTTGGATGGGGCTTGGAGCAACCTGGTCTGATGGAAGGTGTCCTCCTCCATGACAGGAACTGGATGATATTTAAGGTCTCTTCCAACCCAAACCATTTTGTGTTTTAAAAATGTGGCTAAATTAATTCAACCATGTTTTTTTTTTTTTCCACTCTAGTACAAAACCCAGGGTGAAGCAGAAGTTGATGGTTGATCTTTAAATGTTAGAACAGTTCCTGACATGGACTTTATATAAAGGGAGCATGTGATATCTCTAGCTATGATAGGAAGTAAGACCTGGTCTGCAAGTACTCAAATATTTATTTTCTTAAATTATTAGAAGAATTCACAGCTGTTGTTCACACAGGTTTGCAGTGAGAAGAAATAATACAGATGGGGTTTGTTTAAAAGTTACAGGGAAGGTCCTGGAGCCAGACTCTTGTGAATTTGTCACCCAGCTTTGAAGATGAACCTTTGGAGAATATTCCTGCTGAGTGCTGGGCTGGTGTTCTTGGCAGGTGGGTGACGGAGAGGTGTTGTCTCCAACCACACCTGTGAAATCCAATGGGGATTGGTTGCAGACTGCCTGTGAGATGTTGAGAAGAACTCCTAAAAAGTGTTGAAAACTATGGGATTTTGATTGTGGCACACTGGACATTGTCCACCCTTATTTTTGCTTTTCCATGGCATTATTTCCACGGCCATAGAGGAGATTTCTGGATAAATTTTCAATTCTCTGTGTTCTACCTGGGATAATATCTTTTTTTTTTTTTTTTTTTGTTCACTTGGTGATAAACATGTCATTCCTTGCATGTTGATATTAAGGGTTCATGGTGCAAAAGTGTCCAATATTTGGCTTTCATGATCAATACTGCTGTTGGATCAAACAGCTAAGGAGTTGGAAATCTTCTAAAACGTTGATCAGAAAACTGGATATCACTGTAAAATGACTTCTGTAAAATTCTGGTCAGTGGCTGCATAAAAAGAAGCCAAATACTGGTTCATATCTCAGCTTCAGAGGATGAGAGTACCCAAAATAAATCCTAAACTGTCTCAGGAATTTGGTGCCTCTGTGAAAGGCATGGCATAGCAGGCTGTAGGTGACTTAACATCATGAAGCTCTTTTCCAGACCTGTATGTCTTTCCTAAGGACTTCAGAAAGAAATTTCTGGACAGGCTCTCTTGGAGCCAGAAAAGGACATATTTTGTAGGCAGCCTTAATTTTGGTGGGGTGCACAGAAGTCAGCAAACGTATTTCTTTGAGAGATGAAGGAATAAACATGAGGTTTACCAACTTTAATTCTTGAGGGGGACAGGAAGCTCAGGCTGCAGCTTGGTTCACCAAGCCCTGAAGGCCTCAACACTTCCTTGAGGGGAGCTGCAAAGGGGGGAGAGAGGCTGGGGGGACAAGGATGGGCAACAAGATTAATTCGGACACCTGAGAAGGAGAAATTAAATAAATGGTGGGATTGCTGCTTTCCCCTGGTCTTAAAATTAAGAGCCAAACATGGTTAAGAGGAAAAGGGGGTTTTTACTTTGGTATTTATTTAAGGATCTTTAGGTGCACCACTTCATCTGGGTGGAATGCACCGAAATGCACACACACGATAGATCATGTATACAATTTATAGGCCTTGCAAATTAACATATCTATCAAAAATTCCCCAATGAGAGCCTTGAATGGATCCCCCATTCCGAGGACTCTCCCCCCCTGGATGGGCCTATCTGAGTTTACAGAATGTGTTCTAGAAAGGACCTTGGTGTCTGGGGCTTTCTGACCCCTGACTGCGAGGTCTCAGCTGAGTTATCAGACTTGGAAAATTACAAGTATGTGGGCTAAAAGCACTAAGAATACATGAAAACTCTATAAAAGGGTATATAAAAGGAAAGGCAAAAAATCATCATGGCATCAGGATAACATGAAGACAGCCCTCAGATCACTGTGCCTCATCCCTAAATAAGGCATTTTAGATGTTTGCATTTCCCTTCAGCCTGATGGATCTGGTTTGGTTTTGCAGGGACAGCCTCAGGGTCACTTGTCAAGCCCCATGAGGGCAGCATTGCTGGAGGAACGTGGATCACTATCACTCTGGATGGTGAGTTTTAAATTCTTACGACATATGTGTTGAAATAGAATCATAGAAAGGTTGGATTGAAAGGGATCCTAAAGATCACCTTGTTCCAACCCCCTGCCATGGGCAGAGATGCCTTCAACTAACCCAGGTTGCTCCAAGCCCTGTCCAGCCTGGCCTTGGACACTTCCAGGGATGTAAAAATAATCATCTCCCTTCTGAGGTTTGTGGTTGGAATGACAAACCCTACCCAAAAGAGCCATAAGCTGTGGCACTCAAAGCATGAAATCAGCTTGAAATTGCCACTTCATAAGCTATTGCTGAAGGGTTATTTCTAAGCAACAGAAGTCCAAATGTTTACCTTATTTTTGCAGATGTAAGGCTAGAAATTTCTTCCCCACTCCTGCCCTTTTTTTAAAGAAAATCTGAAAATCTCACCCTTCCATATGTCCTGTGGTGCTGGAGCTTTTATGAACTCTAATGATAAACATGAGATCTGAGGAAAAATCACAGAAACTGATAAGTCATGTCCATTTGGGCCCAAAATGAGTGTACGGACATAGATCTGATTTTCCACAGGGATGAATATTTTATTTATTGGGAAGAGAGCTGATTTCTGAACCACCTGTGCATGGTGGTTAGCTGGCACAGTCTGCCCTGGGCAGTGGTAGAGTCACCAGGGGATTTAAAAGATGTGTGGAAGTGCATTTGGGGGACATGGTTTTTACCATTCCAGTTCTCTCCCCCATCCCCCTGGGGGGAAACTGAGTGAGTGGCTGTGTGGGGCTGGGTTGTCTGCTGGGGTAAAACCACCACAACATGAAATTACACAAATATGAATTTTAAAAGCCTGATCAAGGGCTCTAAGCACTACTCATAGAGTAGCTGAGTTGTACCTCCAAAAATGCTTGTTGTGCGACTTGGGAGTGATCCTGTCCTCACAGAGCTCTTCCAATTGACTTTGTTGCTTAGGCTCAACACCCCCCCAGGTAGAATCTGTCTCTCCAGCCAGTCCATCCCAGTTGGAGGTGTTCCTGGTGAATCCAGACCTGCCCAGGCTGCCGTGTGATGTCTCTCCTCTGTACTTGGCTTTGCCCAGTATAAGGTGCAGAACGAGGTATGATCCATGGTGATTCTGTGGGTGACACCTTGCCCTTTGTCAAACAGAATCTGCATTTTCGTTCAGTGTCTGCGCATTAATTTTTGGCCAGGATCAAGATTCCCTGCAGATCCAGGCAGCCCTGTGTCATTTTATTACTAATGAGTAACAATTATTGTCTGTGCATGTCTAACGAGAATGATTGTGTTTTGCACTAATATTAATTTGGGTAGAGTTCTGATGTAGCCTTGTCACCTTCTGGACTTAACTGTGATTGCTTGCTGTGCTTCCACATTTCTTCTAAATTGTTGTTTTAGAGTTTGGGCTCATATGTGTGAAGTTTGGGCTGAGAGTGTAAAGCTCCTTTGCTCTATTGAAGCCTCAGTGGGCTTGCTGAGATTGGAGACCCTGTGAAGGTCCTGGCATTTCCTAAATACAATCTAAATAAAAATAATACACATTTTCTTCCATCTAGGTCTTCACCCCAGGAGGGTTTGTACTACGTGGAGGTGATGTTTAAAGGACATGTGATTAACAACCTGACTGAGGCGGAGAAAGAGAAATATTCTTTCAAGGTAATCACCAAGCAAGTGCAGAAGTGAGGACAAAGAATTCGAGGTATTGAAGGGAGTCAAGCTTCAACAGTGTGTCCCAGGAAATACATTGAAATAGATGGAATCCCAGAATGGTTTGGATTGGAGGAGACCTCTAAGACCATTCAGTTACAGCCCTAAGCTAAAGAAAGAAGGGGAGAGACTTTTTGTAAGGGGATGTTAGAGACAGAACCAGGGAAAATGGCTTCAAACTGAAAGAGTAGGTTTAGACTAGATGCTAGGAAAAAAACCTTTACTGTGATGATGGTGAGGCCCTGGCACAGGTTCCCAGAGAAGCTGTGGCTGCCCCTGGATCCCTGGAAGTGTCCAAGGCCAGACTGGACAGGGCTTGGAGCAACCTGGGCTAGTGGAAGGTGTCCCTGCCCATGGCAGGGAGTAGGACTGGATGATATTTAAGGTCCTTTCCAACCCAAACCATTCCGTGATCTCTTGCAGAGCAGGATCCTTAACCATGTCTGTGTGCCTTGGGATAAGGCCTGGTGTGTTTGGAAGTCACCTCCCACCTCTGTGCTAACTTTGAGCAAGAAAACCCAGCGTTTTCAGTAAACTGCACATTAAATCCGAAGAGTCATTGGGTGGTTCAGCTAGATTAGAGAGCTGATGAAAAATCACCAGGGGATGCTGTTAATGAGGCACATTCCAAGCTAAATAAACCACAATGTGTCTCTTTGTTTTGGGGCTGGGACCTGGGAGCTAGGCGTATTAAAAATTAATTTTGCCTCCTCATTAGATTGAAAAAGCTGCTGCAGGCAGCAACAAGTCTGAGCAGCTCACAAGTCTTGTGTCAGCCAGTGGCCCCAATTTCGTGCTGCTTTTGGCTTTCTTCTCCACATCTTCTCCAGCCTGGGGTATGGTGTGAGGTTGCCTTTGCTCCACACAAGTGGCCATTGCTGGAGGAAGTTTGTGGCTGCTTATTCATTTTTAACATGACCAGGGGCAGGGGGGAAGGCAAAGGCTGAGCTCTGAAAGGGAATGGGCTTCAAGGAAAGCTTAGGAAAAAAAACCATGGCATATGCAGTGGCATCTTTGTATTAATACAGCAAATTATTTTTAAATGATATTTATTGGGCTGTCAGCAGCACCTGTAAGTGCCAGTGAGGACATGAGGGGGTTCATAAAGGAGATGGGGAAGATGAGCATGTCCAAAAAAGGATGGGGAAAGGTCTGGAGCACAAGTTTGATGAGGAGCAGCTAGCAGGGCTCAGCCTGGAGGAAAGGAGGCTCAGGGAGGACCTTCTCACTCTCCACAACTCCTTGACAGGAGGATGCAGCCACGTAGGGGTTGGTCTCTGCTCCCAAGTTACAAGAAACAGGACAAGAAAATTGCCTCAAGTTGCACCAGGGGAGGTTTAGATTGGATATAAGGGAAAATTTCTTCCCCCAAAGGATTGTCAAACACCAGGGAAATGATGTAGTCACCACTCCTGAAGGGATTTAAAAGATGTGTAGATGTGGCACTTGGGGACATGGTTTTGTGAATTTAGCAGTGTTGGATTAATAGTTGGACTTGACGATTTTCAAGGTTTTTTGTTTTCCTCAGTGGCCAAGGTAGTGCTTTCCCAAAGAAATCTCTGTTGTATTGCTGTAAGATAGGCCAATACAAGGCCTTGTTTTTGCTCCACTGCTTCAGGGTACCAAACAAACTTGTAAAGGGTGGCTGCAGTATTTCACATCTGTGATGATGAAATAGTTCTAAAGGATATACTATTGGGAAGAAAAATGGTGCCACAATTCAAGATAAAATGCAGGTTTTTAGTCCAGCTAAAGCATGACTTAGAAATTTGATAGTGAATTAAACTCTGTCTTCTGACATTGGATCAAGCCAGGGGGGGCAATTTGGGCACAAAAGAGGGTGTAAAAATAGCATTAACCCAGGCTCTGAAAGGAGAGGGGGCAAGAAGGGAATATTTCTCCTTACTCCTTTCCCAAAGCAGGATTGTGCTTCAAAGATCAGGCCTGGAGTGTGAGTTTCTGAAATGCCAGTGGGCTGTGAGAAATGCACCCTCAGGAAGGGTGGGACTGCTGCAGAAACATCATTTCACTGCAAATTTCTCTTTGCAGTTCTCAGCCAAGCAGACACCCCTGATTTACAGAATTAATCCATCATCTGGCACCCCAGGTATGGGACCTTTCTTTAATCTGTGCTGCCATACAGACCTTTTGCTTATTGTGATTTTAGATCAAACTTTAAAGTTTGAAGACAGTCAAGACGTGAGAAGACAATCACTGGTTTAGGTCTGAACAATTAGCTGGAATATGGCAGATTTTTTCCCCCCTATTTCTATTTTTTTTGTTTTTCCAGGCCTCTTTAGAGAAAATTGAAAGTTTGATCCTCAAAGTCACAACTAATCAAAAGATTTTGATCCCTCAAGAGTTCAGACAGACCTGGATTATTATATCCCACAGGAGCTCCTCAATCTAAATCAATCCCTAATTTGCAAATATTTTCAGGTGTAGTTCAGCTCTAGCTTCTCATGCCTCACTTTAGGGTGTCAGTATGAAGGTTTCTGTGTGTTATCTGTGATGTTTCACCTCCCAGTGTGAGTGAAGAGCAGGAGAATAACCTGGCCACAGACATGCCAAAGTCCTGCTCTAGACCTTCACCCTGTCTGGTGTACAGATGATGTAATTTTGGTTGTCCCAAAATTAAGTTCTGCAGTGGAACTGGGTTAGAAAGTGGGGTTTAGTTAACAAAAGAGTTGAGGAAAAAATGTCAGCTCAGAGCAAACACAGATCTGCAAGACATTGGGAACGAATATGTGGTTTTTGGTGGGAAATAAAGACACGTGCTTTGAGAAAAGCGAATTAAGTGCAAAATCATCTTGAGTCAAGGTAAAAGCTGGGAGTACCATCAGTGCAGGCAGCTAGGAACCTCTGCAAAATTTATAAAGATCAAGAGTTCCTTTTGTTCAGCTCAGAAAATCTGCAAATAAGTTCCCTGCTTTTAAAAGACTCTCTTCAATTTCCATTTCCTCTCAAACAGGAAATTTAATACAGATTCATGGGAAGACAATTGCTGACAGATATGAGACTCTGGACTTCAACGTGGATTATATTGATGGGTAATTATGTACACTTAGCTATCTGCTGCAGTCCCTGTAAATTGGCATTTCTTCCATCAGCCTCCTCAACAGCAATAAATTGCAACCAGTTGGCCCAGAATTGCCATTTGCTTCCTTTGTGGTTTATTGCAGCTCATGAGTTGGGCTCCAGCAAACTTTGTTAATCTAATTGCAACTGGTCCATTAAGCTGGTTGGTTTGTTTACTGGCAGCACAGTCAATCACAGCTCAGTGTGAATTGTACTGTAATTGCAGCTGGCTGCTGTAGATTTTATTTCGGCTAGCAAATTAAAATTTAACTAATTAAAATAATGTCAGAGTTGAAAAGTTAAATAAATTTTCCCCTTTCCATTTGCATTTTTTTTTTTTTAGAAAAAACCTATTAGTTTGAAGCAGATGCTCTGGTGAGCCAGAAGACTAAAGAGGAGTATTTTGAGACAAAAGGCTTTGTTTTTCAGTGATTTAAACACTCTGTAGTTGTTTTCTTGTTATCAGAGGTTTGATTTTTTTTTTCTTATGTTGTTTCTGTGGTTATATGCAACAGAGGAAAGCAGGTAGGTTTAAAAAAACTTATTTTAGGACAGCAGCCCCTTTAAGCATAGTGAATCCAAAATGAGCATCGACACTGTCCTGCTGTGGGTCATATGTATTTCCATATGTATGGATATGCTATCAAACGTTAATTTGTGGTTTCTGTGCCAGTGGCAGTGAGGAACTAAGCCCAGGCAAGTATTTTAAAGATAAACTGTTAATCCATAGTTACTCTGCTGGCAGTTGAAGGCTCGTTTCAGGAGCCAGGAAAGTTAGACATTTTAATTGGGGCAGCAGATATTTAACCATTAGATGCTTTTAATGACTTTTCAGTCTGAGAGGAAATGTCCCTTCCTGAGTGATTCAGCTCCCTGCTGGCATGAAGGAAAGTCCAGTGCAGATTCCTGCCATGCCATCCCTACACTGTGCCCATCAGCATCTTTTGTTTGGTATCAATTATTGTTTCACCTGCCCCTGGTGGAGCCGTGGAACCTTTGATCAGAGGGAAGAAAGGCTGAGTGCAGGCTGGAGGTGCCTGCAGTGCTCTGCTGCCAGATTACTCATTTACAGCTCAACCTCACCAAAAGGAAGTGGCCTCAAAATCCCAGCATACCAGACAGGTTGCCTTTGTAGCTTCACATGAATAATTTGCCCATTTTTGGTGCGTTAGGAAATACGTACCAGGTGAGGACTTGGACTTGACCAGAGCAGTCTGTCACTCAGTCACGCTAATTCAGGATTGGGAGCAAAAAAAAAAAAAAAAAAATGGAATGGTTTTTATGCTTTCAAGTGTGTTCTGCACCTTTTTCCATGCTTTGTATGGGATGCACTGGTGCAGTGATGCTGAGCAAACATTTGGCAGCACGCTTCTTGGTTTTTCTTCCTTAAAAGGAAAGGTTCTCAATAGCAGCCACCTGTATTAATAAAAGCAAACTCTTTTAGTAAAACCTCATAAAACTGCACTCTGAAACATGGGTCATAGAAAACTACACTGTGAGGGATAGGTCATCACAAAGTGTTTGCATTACAGGTTTTAATTACCTATTTCCTTTAGTTGCCTCTTAATTCTCAAGGAATCATTTCCAGCCTTTCCTTATTCTGCTAGTTACTCTGAATTTATTCCTCTCGCCCTCTTCTTCCTGCCCAGTGGAAGTTGTCCCATATTGATTCTTTAAGGAACAGATATTTTAACTTTTTATTAGGGGATTGGGTGATTTCTGCCAGAAGTTGTTTGTAATGCTTTTCCTCAATGAAATAAAGAAGAGGCTGGGCTGCATCTTGATTGTCCTTGCTGTAGTGGATGCTGTCCTGCTGGTTTTGGAAGGTGTGGGTGGGAATTGTCCTCCTGGAGCTCAGCCTTGCCCTCAGGGAGGAGGGATTGGACCATTCACAGCTGGCATGGAGTGTCTCCAAGAGGGTCCTGCTGTACCTTCCCAGAGGTGCAGTTCCCACAGTACCTGGGGAATGTACCTGGCAGGTGCAGGGATGAGAGATTATGGCTTGTCCCATTTTCTAGAAGGTTAATGAATGTTAGAAACGAGTGAGGGGAAATTCCTGTCCCTTGGGAAAATATTGGCTGCTAATTTTAACAGATTAGGCTTCCATCTGTATCACAGCATATCTTTCCTGTTTATTTTTTGCCCAGGCCAGCTGTTCTCACATCAGAAGGAGATGGATGGACCAGCCTCTGCTCTTTTGCTGACAGGAGAGCTGGAAGCATGTCAGTTCTTGATTTACTTTGGGACTGTGTTGGTGTAAGGGCCCAGCACAGCTTGTGGCACAAAAAAATTAATGGCTTTTGGAGAAACTCTTCTGCTTTGGCTTAAAGTGGAGAGAAACCCTGGGGAGTTATGGTCTGTGATGGGGTGGGTGAGGGCTGCTGGCTTTCTGCAGCTTCAGCCCTTAAATGTAAATGTGAGTGAATGATGGGAATTGTCATTCCATGACTCCAGAGGATTGATGCCATGCCAGAATATCTGTTTTACTTGCTATCTGCTCCTTCTAACAGTTTAGGAACCTGCAGAGAAGCAAGTAGAGGGGATTCAATTTTTGTCTTCTCTTCACCCTCCCCTTTTGCCTGCTCAGCTTTTTATTTCAAATGGGAGTTCCAAAGGTCACAAATGGCATCAGCTTCTATGAATAAGTGTAAAGGAGCCAAGCTGGAGCACTGCTGCTGGGACACATCCTGCTAAGGTGCCAAACTCTTGATCATTAGCAGGAAGATGGGTTGTTCCTCTCCCATCTCACCTGCTTCACTCCCATGTTTCTGGAGACAGCAAACCATGACTATCTTGGGTGTATAAGCCCACATCTTTTCTTGGTTAGTTGATTCTTCTGAGTTTTGCTTTTCTTTTTTTGCTCCCAAGGCTCAGTGAAGTCCTTTCTCTCCACAGTTACCCTATTCAGGCAAAGGATGGACTGGGGACCCTGCAGTGCCAGGTGGAAGGGAACCACATAGGTTGGTGAAAAGGGGCAAAACCCATGGGTTTCTGTCGTTCCTGAAACTCCAGATGATGCAGGGAGGGTGTCAGCCTTGAGTTCCTGTTCTGTCTCCGAAGCTGGAATGTTGCTCAGGGCTGAGTCCACAAAAGCAGCCTCAGATCAAGGCTTGCCAGCTTTCAGCACAGCCCCTGCCATGGTTTGTGTCCTCTGCACAGCCTGGCAGAACATGAGGGGGAACCATGCCATGATTTGGGCTTTGCTGACAGCCAAGAGGGTGCTTTGGGGTCCTTGCTCAGTTTTCTACTTTAATCCTTTTTGTCTGTGACAGACCTTCCCTTTTGTGCTTTATTAGAGGAATACATTGGGTGCTCCCTTCTATTCACTGTCTCTCTGGTAGCAGGTGGGATCCCTTTCGTTTTTCCTCACTTCCAAGCACTCTGAAGAAGCTTCCAACTTCCTGTGGAGGCTTTGAGCTCCAGCCTTCCTGTTTGAGAAAGATCCAGTGAGTTAAATATGTAAAATGGACAGTCCTTATTGTTGTAAGGAAGGGAGAATCAGGCCCAGGGAACCAGGACAAGGTTTGGAAGGGTGCACTCCACACTCTGCCTTAAAGCATTATCACTTTTCTCTTCCCCAGGGTCCCACAACGTCAGCTTCTTGGTGTTTAACAAAGGAAAGTGAGTAAAAGAATATTTTCTCTCTTTTTCTCTGGTTTTGCATGGGGATAGACTGGCATTTGAGTCCAAGATGAGTGAATCATGTCTTTCCTGAATCATGTGCTTCATTGCTTAGAAATAAGGTTTTGTTATCTTGAGAAGATGGTTGTCCCCAAAATATTTCCACTTTGGTATTTTATACTTCACCTTTAGTGTCCAAAGCATAAGACATCTTATCTTGGAAAGGTGGAATGGCTGAAGAAGGATAGGTTCAGATTGGATATTAGGAAGAAATCCTTCCCTGGGAGGGTGGTGAGGCCCTGGCACAGGGTGCCCAGAGAAGCTGTGGCTGCCCCTGGATCCCTGGAAGTGTCCAAGGCCAGGCTGGACAGGGCTTGGAGCAACCTGGGCTAGTGGAAAGTGTCCCTGCAATGGCAGGGGTGGAACAAGGTGAGCTTTAAGGTCCTTTCCCACCCAAGCCATGCTGTGATTCTGTTGATCTGTTAAACCTAGCTAAATAAAATCTTTTCACCTTGCTATTCATCCAAATGGCAAAGAATTTAACCATAAAAGGAGGTGAAAATAGGTTGTGAGCGTGTCAAAACATACTTTACAATGTGTTAGTACTTCTAATAAAGTGTTTCAGCCATGTAATGGGGCCTCATGAATCAATGCCTCAATGTGCTGGTGAAAGGAGTCATTGGAGCTGGCAGAAATGTTCCACTGTTCCTGTGGAGAGTGAATATTCAGCCCTGCCAAATGAAGGTCTGCTTTTATTTACGTGGCCCAGGATCTCTCAGGCATTTTCTCTCTCTTGCAGGTCAGCAGTGCACAGAGGTGCTTGGCTCATCAGTGCCAAACAGGAGCTTTTCCTGTACCAAACTCATCCAGGTATTCCCTGATCCACCTCGCTGGCTGCAGTGTCTCCCAGCAGTCCCACCATGCTCTAAGAAAAGGCCTCTCACTGTTGCTTTTCCCAGGGATTTAATCCTGTTTTGTCCTCATTTTGGTGTTCCACTCCTCCAGAATGGGCTTGACTAAGCAAAAAGCTGCAGATCAAAAATTGCGAAATAATCAGATTTATGTGCATTGTTCCTGTCAGATCAGTTATGGACTTGAGGTGTTGTTCATAGAGAAACCTTTCCCCCTTAAATCACTCTGTATTTTGGTAAGGCTGAAATTTTGGGAATGCAGACCTCAAGATGAGAACTCCCACATCAGCTACAGGGAGGAGATGATCCTCCTGAATTTTTGGAGTTCAGCTACTCCAAAAATTAAAATCTGGAAAAGTGGATAATGGCAGAGTGCAGCACCATTAGTTTAAAAAATTATTTAAGGTACACTAAAAATAATCTACATGTGAAGGTTCAAGCTGTATTGTAGACAACACTTTGTTAAGTAGGGTAATTTTATGTCTTTATTTACAATTTAAGGCAGAATAAAATGAAATAACTCTGCATGAAATTGGCTGTGGGCAGAGCACAAGCAGAAAGGTCTGCAGATCTGCCCAGTAGACAGTTCTGTGCTAGTCAGTAGCCATTGTGAAATTAGTGTTTCAATACCAGATGGATTAACAAAAAAGATGCAGGTATAGACCAAAATCCCTCATATTTTTCTTATTAGTCTTTTTTTTTCAGAGTTGTACAAGTATGATTGAGTGGTTAAACTCTGACATGAGGGCAAACTGGGTAATTGCCATCAAAGAGAAAAATAATTTTCCTGTGGAATGGCACAACTGTAACAGATAAAATCCTGGAAGGATCTCATGGTTGTGATGTGGACACTCAGATATTCAGCTCCCTCCATTTTTCCCTGAAGTCTGAGGGGGGATTGAAAAGTGCAGTAACATCTAAACCTAACTGAATCGAGAAGTGAGTCAGAAAAGGTGAAAAGGATTAAAACAGTTTTAATTCTGCCTTTCTTCTTTTTTTTTTCCTCAGTAGCACAGAACAGAGCAGTTTGCAATCTGAGCATGACAGATGCAGCCACTGCTAGGTGCCAGCCCAAGCACTGCAGTGTTTCCCTTGTCATGTGGCCAAATTATCCATGTTGTTCATTCCTGGTGTCATCACACAGGCTGCCAGAAAAAGGGATCAGTGAGGTGCTGGTTTCATTCACAGGAGCAAGTGCACTGCAGGCTTTCCCAGAAATGGGGCTGGGATTAACCTCTGCAAGGCTTGGCTCAGATCCCCCTTTTCCTTCCCTTGCAGAGATATTATCTGTGTTCCCAGCTGGAGGGAGCCTGGGAGGGGGCACTGATCTCACAGTCACTGGGGATTTCTTTGAGGAGCCAGTGCAGGTCACTGCTGCAGGTAAGAGAAGAAATATGTGGGGGGATTTTTGTTTGTTTTATTTGGTTTTTTGTTTATTTTTAAATTGCATTTTGGCCCTGACCACAAAACCCAAGAGGTGTTCAGGGATACCAGTGTGGGAGTTGTAGGACTCAGCCCCAGGAAGGTCCAGTTTTCTAAATGTGGTCATGAACTGTTTTTTGCTGGTAGTGCCAGCCCAGGGTTGTAGCAAAGTATGGATCCCTTTCGGGAACAAGGTTGGATGCAGGGGATTCTGCCTCTCTGGGCTCCTGAGCCCACACCCAGAGCACCACATCCAGGGTCCTCAGCACGAGAAAAACGTGGATCTGTTGGAGTGAGTCCAGAGGAGGGACACAAAAATGATCAGAGGGGTGGAACACCACTACTATAAGGAAAGGCTGAGACAGATGGGACTGTTCAGATTGGAGAAAAGAAGGCTCCAAGGAGACCTTGGAGCACTTTCCAGTACCTAAAGGAGCTCCAACAGAGCAACCTGGTCTGGTGGAAGGTGTCCCTGTCTGTGGAAAGGTGCTTGGAACTAACTGCTTGTGAGTTCCCTTCCAACCCCAACCATTCCATGGCTCTCAGATGGGTTTGTGCTGCGGCTCAGCTGTGTTGCCAAGTTTCCCACAGCACATTTGTCTCCTTTCCCTGCTGGCAGGTGTTCCCTGTAAGGTCAAGCACGTGTCTCCCCGGGAAATCAGATGCACCACTGAGCCTGTTGGCAAGGACAGGAGCCTCGGTGCCCCTCAGCCAGGTGAGGTGCTCAGCTGAAGCTCCAAATTAGCAAACACATGCAGAAATGCAGGGCAGAAACCCTTTGGTCCCGAATGCAATCATGAAACAGAGCTTTCCGAAGCACTGTCTGCTTCAACATCGAGCCAGTTTCTTTTGGGGTTGGTAGGGAAGGGGGCTACAAATAATGCAAGGGCTGGAGCACCTCTGCTATGAGAAAGGACAGATAAGAGAGCTGGGGTTGTCCAGCCTGGAGAAGAGAAGGCTCCAGGGAGACCTGAGAGCCCCTTCTGGTGCCTAAAGGGGGCTGTCAGAAATTCAGGGATAAACTTTTATTAGGGACTGTAGTGATAGGACAGGGGGTGATGGTTTTAAATTAAAAGCATGTCTATTTAAATTAGGTCCAAGGAAGGTATTTCTTTACAATGAGGGGGGTGAGGCCATGGCACAGGTTGCCCAGAGAGGTGGTGGATGCTCCATCCCTGGAAACATCCAAGGCCAGTTTGGGTGCAGGTCTGAGCATCCTGCTCTAGTTGGAGATGTCCCTGCTCATGGCAGGGGGTTGGACTGGATAAACTTGAACGGTGCCTTCCAAACCATTCCATGATTCTGTAGCCAGGAAAACCAAGGTGGAGAGCTCGGCCCACCAGGTGCAGAGAGGAAATGGTGGGAGGATGGTCAGGCTGGGTTGCAGGGCTGTGGAAAACGAGCAGGAAAAGACCTGGGTAATACTTAGAGGCAGGACGGCTGAACTGGAGTTACTGCAGAGGCTTCTGGGGCACTCCCTGAGTGGAGCATTGCAGTAGGAGACTGCAGAGCACGAAATGAGGCTTAACTTTGACACCCTGGGTCACCTCAGTGCCTTCCCCTGCAAGAGCAGACATGTGAGCTGGTTGGATGCCCTCCTGTCTGCAGAGTTCTGTTATTTTTGGTGGAGGGCTCCAAGGTAAAACAAATTCCCTTAGGCAAGATCTGTGTTCTGCCTTAGACTGCAAAATACCTCACAAACAAAACCAATTTATTATTAAAATTTTCTCTCTGGCCTGCCTCCTACACCACTGATTCCAGCATGTGCTCTGGGATTTCTGCTGGCTGCTGCTGAGAATACTTTTGTTTTAACTTTCTAGGAAACAGAGGGCTTCTCTTTGAAGTCTGGGATGATGCCTCTGATCTGACAGAAGCAGGTCCTGGGTACAGATGGCAGTTTGTACCTGATGCCAGCTCCCCAGTAAGGTTTCTGTCTGGGGCAAAGAACTCCTTCAGGTACTCAGTGATCTTAAAAAGAGACGAAGCCATGGCAATCACCTTTAGCAGTGTAAGGTGTAGCAAAAACACCTGACAGCTCTTTATAGCAGAGCCTCACTGCACAGCTCCTATAAATCAAAGCAAACCCTTTGCTCCAAGGTCCTTTTGAAGCTTAAAATATACAGTGAAGTGCTTTATTTTTTCTTCCTTTTTGCCTTCTCTCAGTATTTCTGCTGTACCTGGCCTAGATATGCTGAAATACCACCAAAAAAATTGTTTTGGAACTAAAAGGAGCTCCAATTTGAGGCTATTTTGGGCTGGAACTCTGGCCAGATGTGGAGGGGCAGATTCTCAGCTGATTTTGGCAGCAAAGGTGGAGTTAATACAAATAAATAAATTTCTGAACTGTGTTGGTTCTCAGTGCCTCTTCAGATATGACTTTGAAAAACTGTACCATGTGCATGAATTCTTACATTTTTCTACCACTTCTCTGTTTTTGTTGTTTGATTCTGAGTGTGGTTTTGGCTTTTTTCTGCATGTTCATGGTTAAGATCGTCTGAGAAGAAATGCACTAAAGTGGTCACCAAAAAAATCATACTTAGTTTCATGGAGCTGTTTTTCCTTTTGTTTTTGAAACTTTTGTAAAGCATAATTGACATTTAATGTGAAATTGGGTCATTTGAGGTTACTTCAGCTTTAAAATAACAAGGTTTGTTTTGTTAAAACTTGGTTTAGAGATGTTTTCTTGTTATTCTGTGTACATATGAAGGTGGGGGATGGGGATGGTTTGTTGTTTTGGGGTTTTCTTTGCTGTAACTCTTGTATATTATGGATGTTCTCTTTTTTGCTCAGCTCCAGACTCCGTGGATTTTTTGTGGCTCCTGAGACCAACAATTACACCTTCTGGATTCAGGCAGATGGGCAGGCATCTCTCTACTTAAGTTTGTCCCAGGATCCAGAACAGAAGGTATTAGTCTTGGCAGAGAAAAATGAGATGAAATGAAAATGAAAAATGAGGATGAAAAGGGTTTGAATTAAGGGGGTAACAAGCAGGAATTTCACCAGAGTGGATTAGTTAATTGCCTCTTTTAAACCTATTGCAGAGTGAAATCTGTGTGGTTATATTTGATATTTTACATAGGCCCTGTCAGTTGTTTAGCTCATAAAAAACTCAGTCTTGCAACCACAGGCATTGATTGCCTTTGCTAGAAGACTACTTTTTGTTAATTTAGCACATTTTTGTCTGAACTGAAGTCATACAGGAAAAGTTATCTGGGGAACTGTTATTAGTGCTAGGGTGAGCCATAGGAATTATCTTCTTTATGGTAATGAACCTTAAACCAAAGCTCTTTCAGATTGTGGCTTTTCCCTGTATAATAGGAAGGAATTTGTCAGCCATCAACCTATGGCTATCAGTTATAAACACAAATATATTGCGTGGGTTTTTTTTTATTTTTGGAGCTGTGGCATTGGACTAAATGTTTTTGGGGATGGAGAGAGGTCACTAACTTGTTTAATGGCTTCAAACTGAAAGAGAATAGGTTTAGATTGGATATAGGGAATAAATTTTTGACACTGAGGGTGGGGAGACCCTGGCACAGAGTGCCCAGAGAAGCTGTGGCTGCCCCTGGATCCCTGGAAGTGTCCCAGGCCAGGTTGGATAGGGCTTGGAGCAATCTGAAATAGTGGAAGCTGTCCCTGCCCATGGCAAGGGATGGAACATGATGGTTTTTAAGGTCCCTTCCCATCCACACCATTCTGTGATTGTGTGATTTGGTTGTTCTGCACACAGGTGAGAATTGCTTCTCTCCCTGCTGGCAACTCAGAGTGGTCCGAGAACTGGGTGAAGAACTGGAGTGAACCCTGGCAGCCAAAATCCCAGAAATTTGAGCTAACTGCTGGTGCAAGGTACTACCTGGAGGCACTGCATCATGGAAAGACACCCAGCAAGGGGATGAGAGTTGGAGTCCAGATACACAACACGTGGCTGAACCCCCATGTGGTGAACAACTACTACATCGAGAGGCACGAAATTCGGGCTCGTGCCTTGCATCTTCCAGAAGTGCAGGTACCCCAACTGCCTTGTGGGTGCTAGATGTAGAAAAAAATGTGTGTTTCCACCTTGTCTTCAACCTTCTGAGACAGCTGATGGGAAGAGCATTGTGACCTGAAGTTGTCTGGGGTTTTTACATACCTTAGTGGGTGTGTGTAAACCCTCGGGAATGAGGGAAGTTTTTTCCCAATGGTGAAATTCCTGCAGGTCTGGAGCTTTAAGGACCATTTTCAGGTGCACAGGTCACATACCCCCTGTGCTCCTGTTAACCTAAGAATCCTGTTCCTTGTAGGACAAGAGCAGTTCAAGAGAAACTGAAGTAACTCTTGGAAGGGATCCCTGGTTTACAGAGGCTTAAAAATGCAAAATGCTGGCTGTAAAAACCTCCTCAGCCGAAAATGCCAGGCTTGAAGTGTGTGTGTCTCATGCAGTTTGCACCTGTTTTCATTTCTTTATTTGCTTCTCCTTTTTTACCAGATGTTGACTGTGTCTGGTCAAGGCTATTTCAGTATCTCCTGGAACAACACGCTGAGAATGATCCCCACAAATGCTACAGCTCAGCAGGCAAGTGCCATTAAACACAGACACAGGGTCCTGTGCTGGGATGGAACTGGTGGAGCTCTGGTGCTCGACAGAAATTAAGATTTGGCCCAGAAGCTGAGATAAAATTTATGAGATAGAGGGGTAATTTTTTTGGTTTTTTTACTGATGATGTCTTACAATGTGATTTGTTTTGTTTTTTGTGAGTGTTGACTCCCAGGCATATTCTAAGTGTATCACAACATCTTGGACTTGCATTGATCCAGATCCTTGGACTTCTCTAATGCCAGATGTGTGTTGTATGGCTCTGGCTTCTTCAAGACCCCATAGTCTCTTGATGTAGCAGTTTGTCAATATTAAAGTGATCCTGGGTGATGGCTCCATGACAGCCATGACACTGGGGATGTCTCACACCCCTGAAAGCTGTCAGACATGAAAGTTTACACTCTGCTGAGATAAGCTTTGTTATATTTCTATTTAACACTTTTATTCTTTTAATATTTGGCTACCTGCTTGTTCAGAGCTGCTGTGCCACCCATCCCTGGCTGGTGAAAAATGAAGTGATGATGTGTGTTGAAGTTTCTGCTGAAAGGATTGTAACTGACAGCTTTTCACTTTCTTAATTTCTTTTAAAGGTGCAAACAGCAATAGAGGAACTCCTTTCAGTAGGATGTGAAACTGAGCCAAGTTCTGCTAAAATCCTTTTTCGCCATGGTTTCGAGAAAGAAGGTAGGGAACCTCTAGTATTTTTTGTGAGAATTGATCTGCTTTTATGACATAAATATTCTTTAAACTTTTGGTGGTAGCAGATTTACACCTTTAATGGGTATAAGAACATATTTATGTTTATCATGTATTCATTGTGTGTATGCATTAAGAACAGCATGATCAGTATAATAATGATAGTGATAGAATATCCAGGGTTGGAAGGGAGCTACAAGGATGATCAAATCCAACTCCTGGCCCTGTACAGGACAACCCCAGGAATCTGTGCTTGAGAGTGTTGTACAAACACTTCTCAAACTCTGGCAGGAGAATACTTATAGAATAAGACATTTTTTGACAAATTTTGACAATTTTTAGATACCCACTTTCTGTATTTTCATGAATTTTGACTGTGTTGGTGTCTTCTGAATCACTTTGAAACCTCTCATTTCCTCTTGTCTTGCTCTTCATACGTCAGATGTGAAGAACATCATCACCCCAGGACACACTGTCAGTGGAGCAGAGCCTTTCTGCGGGAGGTTCAGCACCCACAGACCGAGCCAGCTGCTGAAAACTTCCCCATCAACACTTCCAAGATATGACCTTACTGAGTACACACATGTGAGTGGCTGCTCTTAACGAGTGGCTGCTCTTAACGAGCAGCTTGAGCTGGGCACTGAATGCTCAGAGCCTAATCGACAACACAAAATCATCTGCTCCGCTTAGAATTGCCCCAAATCTCCAAAGGTTGTGTCTCAGCACAGAGCAGAGCATCTCTTACTGGGTGTGAGGGTGGTTTTGTACCCCTGAGATGTAGGTGTTGTTTAACACACCTGGCTGTTAAGTGCTCCTGGGGATACAACCCTTGCTCTGGGAAAGGAAAAAAGTTGGGGAAAGGTGGAAGATGCAGGGATGGCTTCTTCTTGACAAAAGGAAAAAAACCTCCTTTGTTATTTGGTGGTCCATTATTGATCACTTTCCAGCTCTCTTGGAGCCCCTTTAGGCACTGGAAGAGGCTTTAAGGTCTCCATGAAATTTTATTTTCTCCAGGCCAAACAACCCAGTGCTAAACCAGAATTCAAATAGGGTATCTGCCTTTATCTTCCATGTGCATGACATATAAATTACCTGTGTTTTGATCTGTGAAAATCTTCTCCCTGTTTTTGCAGGTGTGTTTTGCACATAAAGGCCAAATGAGCAACATCCTTCATCTCTCAGTGTCTTACACCAATGTCTCTTCTTGTCCAACCATGAGGAACCTCACCTGCCTATGGGACTTCAATGAAACTGACTCCAAAAGGTATGCAGATAATTGAGTTACCAGAGTTTCTATTTTCCACAGTGAGAAAGTGCAGCAGGAAAACTGGGGGAAATTCTTATTTATATAGGAACAATTTGTCATGTGGAGTAATCTGAGAAAAGCTCTCTCCCTGAAGAGGCATTCCTAGGATGTGTTTTCATACTTTTTTGAGGATTTAATGAGTAAATTTCCATGTTTCATGCCACATGCAGTATCTCACCTCAGTGATACACAGGTATACTTGAAGATTTTTGAGGACATTAATTTCCCAGTTTCTTTCCCAGGAGATTTTCTGCAGTAAGAGAGAGAATTGATTGGGTTTTTTTTTTCCTCCACCCTTTGAAAGCTTTAAAAATTGGTATAGCCTTTGATTTTCTTTATTCACTTAAAATTCCATGGGTAGAAAACTTTTGGTTGCAGACATAAAGCTTGGGGCAGGCAGACTTAAAAAAATCAGGAGTGTCTGAAGAACTTGGAGAGAGCTGAGGGGTTGAATTCTGGATTGACCCCCATCGAGGTCACTCTTGCTATTGTGGGATATTGCCAAAAATAAAGCAGATGTAGTCGTTCCCATGTCCCACTCCAGTGATTCGGGGGGAAAACATAAGCAGAGATCTAAATCCTCATTTCTCACTGTGGAGAACCCAGCGAGGACATGGTGAGTGATCACAAACCACTGAGTACGTGGCTTGTGTTGGAGTAAATACCAGTAGAAATAACAACAGCACCTGATACTACCTGAAATCTTCACAATCATCTCAGATTTGATCATTGTCCCAACCCTGGTGTCTTCCAGCTGGACATTTACCTGCACTGACCTCTGGAAGAGGTGTGTGACTCCCTCTGTGCTTGTCCAGGACCTCCCAGCCAATTCCCCAGTATTTGTGCATCAGATAAACTTGCAGAGCCCTGTGCTGCAAAAAGAAACACCTGGATCATTTTATCTTGATGAACTCATCATTGCTGACAGAGCTGTGATTGGTAAAGGCATCTCTTTTGGGTTTCTTTTCCCCAGGATATTCCATTAAATCTATAGCAATAAAGCTGGATGAAACTTTTTCAAAGGGAAATTTCACAACAGGAACAAAAATAATTTTGTTTTCTTGAACTTTTTTACTTTTTTTCTTTTTTTTGGTGGCAGCAGTCAAGAAGGAATAACCAAAATATCAATATTCTTGGTTTATTTGAAAATAAATAGTGGAACAGACTGTGGTGAAATCACAATCCCTCTGGAAAGGTTAAAAAATGTGTAGATGTGGCACTTGGGGGCATGGGTTAGTGGTGGACTGGGGAGTGGTTGGACACAATGGACTTAGAGGCTTTTTCCAACCTTAATGATTCTACAAAACATAACTTAAAACCAAGAATCCCCAAGCAGGTGTTTCCAGCTATGCAATGACAATAACCTGGGCACAGTCACCTCTGCTCTCCTTGTTCTCATGAATATTTGTGTTTTTTTTCTTTCAGTTTCTCAGAGAGATCCCAAACCCCCCCGGCCAGGAGGGAGGATAATTGAAGCTGTGTCTGTGGTGGGCTCTCCTCCCACCTACAACCTGTCCTGGAGGGTCTCTGGCTGTGGTGCCAGTCTGCCCCTTCTCTCCCCAAGGTAGGGACAGAGACTAGCTCATCTCAGTACCCTCTAACGCCTCTTGCAGCTCCCCCAGCGTGTCTGGAGCTGGTTTTCAGCTGAGTTCAGTGGTTGAAAACAAGAGTTTCTTGATAAGTTTGAGATAACTTGGGGTGTCAGGTGTCCGTGGGTCACCAAGGTGTGGTGTAGGACTGGAAGGAAATCTAAGCCCTTCTGGAACAGTGGATGAAGATCACCCAGAGGTGCTTCCATAACACCTCCAATGACACCAGTTCCCACGTTAGGCACTGGAGGTCCACCTTAGGTGTCCTTGTTTGCTGAGGTGAGGTTTCTGTTCCTCCCAATGACAAAGGAATCAGAGCCACAGTCTCAAACTAGATCGGAGACTCTAACATTAAAAGTTTGTACTGGCAGAAAATAAGTCCTTGTAAAAGTTGGATTGTATCCAATGTGTCAAATGTAGTATCCTGACACAAACCACCAACAGGAAAGGAAGAGGATGAGAATACAGGGGGTGCTGGTGGTTGAAATACAGGTTTGTGGAGGTTGAAATAGGTCACCAGAGGTGTAACTATAGAAAGAGGAAAAATCTTTACTCCTGTGAGGATCCTGAAGACTGACATTGGAATGCTGCTATTAGCACCAATGACCATATTTTTCAAATGAATTTAGGAAAAAGGGAAAAAATGCCATGAGCATTATTATGGAGCTCAAGACAATGCCTAGGGGAGGAAGATTTAAGAAGCTCCACCTGTTTAGCTAATAAAAAGAGGATTAAGAGGTGGTTTGATCACAGTACCTCTCACCAGGATAGAAAAAGGTGCTTGGCATGGGTGGGCTCTTCCACCTCACAGAGAAAAGCAGGAATCCACACAAGCTTTAAAAATGGGTGGGCTTTGGTGTCTTTGGAAGTCCTCAAAACAAACCTGGTGTTTTCTCATCACTGACCACGGGCTGTGATTTAATCCAATACAACTCCTGCTCCTGTCCGAACAGGAATATTGTCTGAAATCTTGCACCAGCTGTACAAAGGGCTCAGTGACCCTTTCGGTTTTGCTGTCTGGGAATTTGCTCTCCAGAAGTCACTTGTTATCCAGACACTCAACACACGGTGGCATCGTTGTACCACAGAGAGGCTCCTTTTCCTCTGAAACACCAGAATTTTAGTGGCGAAGGAGAAACGCATTTTAACTTTTAGAAATTAGACTTTGGGAGAACTTGAATTACTCTGATAGAGATGTGGTGTGCTGGGGACATGGTTTAATGGTGGATGCTGGGTTAACGACTGGATTTGATCTTAGGGGTGTTTTCCAACCTTAATGATTTTACAATATGGAATCTCCCTGAAATTCGGGGGAGTTGAAATATTCATGAACTCGAGGAGGAGGAGAGTCAGGGGGGAATAGGAAATATTTTTGCTTTGATGTTGCAGATGCTGTCCAGGCTGCACTGAGCTGGCCCTTTAGAAACACCAGCACTGAGGTAGCACTCCCTGGTGCTTGATGGTGTATAAATTACTTCTTCTATCATATATTTTAAAAGGTCATTTTCCATGATTTTCTGCTGTGTGCATTGCCTGCCTAACGCAGTTAGAAATTGGGAATATCCAATTTTGTTTGAGCTCTGGGCACATTCCCTTTAAATCCTTCAGGAGTGTTGCTCCTAATGGTGTCCCTCAGCTGTTGGTGGATGCAGGAGTGTCAGGAGTGGGGCTCTCCACTGATGATGCCTTCCTGTTGATGCCTTTCCCTGGTTTTAAAATTAAAACCAAAACATGGTTTATGGGGAAAAGGGGTTTTTACTTCAGTATTTATTTCAGGATCCTGGGTACAGGACCCAGGTGGAATGCCCTGGAAAAATGCACTCCCCTTCACACCGAAATGCACACAATTATAGCCTTGTAAAATTAACATATTTATCAAAGATTCCTCAATGGGTGGCTCGAGTTAACTCCCTGTTTTGAGGAACCTTCCTTTTTCGATGGGCCTATTTTAGTTTGCACAAATATGTTTTGGAGAGGCCCTTGGTGTCTGGGGCTCCCAGGATGTTTGCTCTCCTGGTTTAACAGTGCCGTGGGTCTGAGCTGAGTTATCAGCCTTGGAAAGTTACAAGTGTGTAGGCTAAAAGTAGTAAGAATACATAAAATTATAAAGTGTGTAAGTGGGGTATAAAAGAAAAAAAGCAAAAAAATCATTCTGGCATCACTGTGATCACCTCTCTGTCCCACAGGGGTGCAGTGCTTGGGGAGGGCTCTGAGGAGCACGGACTCCTCTACGTCTCCACAGAGGATGTGAGCGTCAGCCTCACCACCCAGAGGCTGCAGAAGTCATCCCCACCTCTTGGAGGGACCTTCCACATCCACTTGGCCAATTCAGTGATACCAGGTAAGGGAAGATGCAAGTCAGGGCCTGGGTTTCCTGAGCAGGAAGCCAAGGGAACCATTAATTGCCAGAGAAATTTTGGCTGCCCCATCCCTGGGCGCGCTCAAGGCCAGGTTGGTTGTTGTTAAACAGTGCAGATGATATTCAGATTAGACATAAGGAAGAAATTTTTTTTGATAAGGGTGGGAAAACAGTGGCTCAGGCTGCCCAGAGGTGGATGCCCCATCCCTGGAAACATTTGAGGCCAGGTTGGATGGGACTTTGAGCAACCTGGTCTAGGGGTCATTGCTTGGATTAGATAACCTTTAAAGGTCCTTTCCAACTCAAATTGTTCCATGGTTCTATTCTATAATTCTATGATCTTTAGGTGTGTAGGATCCAATAAATTTCACTCTTTTGGCAGCTGCAGAGGTTTGAACTCCACAGCCTTGCACTTATAATGAAACCCCTTCCTTTCCTAGGAGCAGGCAGATGTGCTCTCCTGGGGATGGAGACATCCTCTCCTTCCTAATGTCTTTTGCAGGTGTTTCAGTGCACATCTCCGCCCACCAGCTCCGCAGGCTTTTGCAGGACAGTGTGGATAACTTTACAGCTCCCTTCTTCAACACCAGTGACTTCACTGTGACCAGAGACTCCAGCTCCTGCTACGAAAGGGTCTGGACACTGACTTGGAAAAAAACAGCTGGGGACTTGCCCAACGTTATCAGTGTACAGTAATTTCTTTTGCTAGTCCCTGCTTTGATCCCCATTCAATGTCTTTGGCCTTGGCTGATTCACTCTCCTAATGGTTGCTTTTATGAAGACACCATGGAAATTTAGGCAATCTTCCTATTTGGTTCAGCAGCTTAAGCAAATTCCAGATTGAATTAATAAAAAATAAAAACAGTTGCAGGAGAAGGAATTACATTGAGTCTGTGCTTCAAAACCAGGAGACTTAAATGCAATTTCTGCACAATAAAGGGGCTGCTATACTGAGATGAAGTCTTTATTAATTATATCTACATTAATGTTTCAGTGCAGTAACTGAAGCTTATCACAGATTTGTGGCATCATTTATTTGGCAAGAAGGTATTTTTCTGAGGACTGTTTTGCCTGGTTTCATATCTGGCTCTCACACGTCTCAGGTGAAGGTTCACTTTACACTTCCATGCCAAGATTTGTCACATTAGTTTTGCTTCAAAGCAGAAGGGTCTTTTTGAGTAAGGATTCAGGCTGAGATGCTTCCTCCCTCAGAAGGGAACACTATTTTTTTGGACATTCAGCTTCTAAAAGTGTGATGTTATTTTCAGCAAATCAGTGAGTTCCAATGCTCAAGATGTTGGCCTGGAGGGTGAAAAAAGTTTGAGCTGCATCTTCAGTTCTTGCACAGGTCCTTGTTTCACTTAAAGTCATGTCTTTGAGAAGCTCTTTCCATGCCTAATTCCAAATTATATTATTGGGTATTAGAAGTTTATTTATAAACCTGACCCCTGAATTTCGTTTTCATCTCTTTGCCTGCAAGGTGAGGGTGGGAACAGAGAGGTATTGGGAAGTCTTGGGTAATGAAGATTTAGACCCAGAAATGTGATTCATGGAAGAAGGGTGAGAAGACGTTTCCTGGAGTTATTTGCTTATATAGATTCTGTTTTAATTTTAAAATCACAGGGCAGAAAAGTACGAGAAACTTAAATTCCTTGATCTTTGCCAGGTCTCTGCTGAAAACCTCACTGGCCTGAAGCCAACAGTTTCTACTCGTGTGGTTTATGATGGGGGTGTGTTTATTGGACCAATATTTGGGGACATGCTTGCCACTCTCCATAACCAAACCCAGGTGAGTTGAGCTCTCACACTTCCCACAGATCAGCAGGGTTGTGTAGCTCCGGGAGTCTCACCAGTATTTGGGTGCCTTGTCCTGCCACTAAATCCTTTCAGGAATATGATGTTCTGTGCCATAAATTTCTCATATTCTGCTGCCTGATATGTGGAGCAGGACCTGTCTCCAAGAGTTGTTGCAGGTAGGGAGAATGGTGATCATGGGTGATGGAAGACAATTTATTTCTTTTGAGGCAGTGACCAAGTGATGATAATCTCTGAACTCCCACCCTTGGTGGTGGTGCTGGCCACCAAACTGGGAATGACACAGTTCACCTGCAACACTCTGTTACACTGATGGGAATAATAAATTAATTTAGTGGCTGGGATACTCCTCTGAGTTAGGCAAGTCCTGAGCCTCTGTGGATCTCAATTCCCCAAGTGGGAAAAGAGAGAAAGGAGAGCTTCCTGGCTGAAGGAGGAACCATTCCAGTCTGCTGGATGGACAAAGGTGTTTCCAGCTCTGCTCTCAGATGCTGCAGAACAGTGGCTATTGCTGGCTTTGTTTCCAGCAGACTCACAGGCCCTGTGGCCCTAGCAGGGTGATGATGCTGGATGTGCTCCAAGCCCAGCTGTGCAACATCTGGGGCCAGGTCATCCTGCTTTTTTCATGAGCATGGTTCCCAGCCATGAGAATTGCTTTTCCTCCAGTGACTCAGCCACCTATGACATCTTTTCCATCTGTGCTGCACAAACTCTCAAATAGCCTGAGTGAAACAAGACCAGCAGCAGCAAACAGATTTTCTGGTAGTTTTTGATGTTTTGTTCTGGCTTGCTGCTAGCACAAGTATAAAAGTGTCCTTCTAATTGCTGTATCTCTATTCAAGCAGAGCACTTTGCAACTCTGTGCTCCTTGCATTTCTTTGGGATATTTGCTTCACTTTTTGCAGGTGTTGGTGTACTCTCCTGGCACACCCTTAACACCTGGAGAGAGATGAAGAGGGGCTGTCTTATGCCCTATCCTTTGGCAGTTGACTCTTCTAAAACAACAAGATCTCAGGAGGGATATTTCTTGATATCTCTTTTAGATAATCAAGGTCACAGCCCAGTTTTTCCCTTCAGTGTGAACAACAAGGGGCAAAAAATAAAATTGAGGGCTGCATGCTGAGAAGACACATTGTGGGTTTCATTTTAATTAGTCTTCCAGGGTGCTTTAAACATAATGAACTTGTTCCCAAGGCAAAGTGGGGAGAACTGGGGGAAAGGTAAGAACAGTCTTCAATGGATGACTAGAAGAACAGGAGTTTGAGGAGGTGTGGGTCCCAGGATGGTGGGAGTAGACTGGCAATGCAGCATCCAAAGCTGTGCTCTGCTGTGCCTTGGATGAGCCCTAGAAATTTGCTATTTAAATTTTCAATTAAATTTGCAGTGAGGCAGCAGCGGGGTGAACAGCTCTCTGTCTGTGCCCTGTTCTCACACTGAGTGCTCTCAGCAGCTTAGGGTGGCTACCACCACCCTAATCATCTGTTCCCTTATCACCTTGAAGGTAACCCTCTCCTCTGTCTCCAGGTGGTGGTGCTGGTGAATGATGTCCTTGCAAACTGTTCTGGCTCATGTTCTTTCCAGTTCAGCCAGGAACTGACACCCATAGTCAGAGATGTGGAGTATTCATCAGGTAACAGGGCCTGGTGTCTGAACAAAATGGCAAAAATTCAGTGAAAAATATCTTCCAGGTGCTGATGATTTCACGTGCATGCGTATCCTTTGGGAAATTTTTGATTTTATGGAAACTGCACCTTTACTGGGTCACTCCTGATCAGCTCCAGTTCCAGACGTGCTGAGTGTACAAGTGTGTCCTGAGAAGGGCAGAGGATCTGGGAAGGGTCTGGAGGACAAATCTGATGAGGAGCAGCTGGGGAGGCTCGGCCTGGAGAAAAGGAGGCTTGGGGGGACCTTCTTGCTCTCCACAACTCCCTGACAGAAGGGTGCAGCCAAGGGGCTTGGCCTCTTCTCCCAGGGAACAAGAAATAGGATGATAGGAAATGGCCTCAACGTGCATCAGGAGAGGTTTAGAATAGATATTAGGAAAATTTCCTCACTGAATGGGTTGTCAGTCTCTGGGACAGGCTGCCCAGGGCAGTGTGGAGTCACCATCCCTGGAAGGGTTCAGAAGGCTCGTGGATGTGGCATTTGGGGACATGGTTTAGTGGTGAACACAGAGATGATCTCAGAGTTCTTTTCCAGCCTTAACTCCTCTGTGATTCTATGGAAGAGGTGTAAAGGGGAGAGGAACAATGACAGGTTTGGTGCCTAAAGCAAAAGATAGCTCTTGGCGCAAGTGATTTTTAATAGAAATTTAAGGAAAAATGTAACAGCTGGAACAAGGAGAGGCAGGAATTGCTCTTATGTGGGACAGTGAGAGCTCACCAGTGGTGTAGTTTTTAGGATGTCCTGTTGAAGCTGGTAAAAACTTATAGCTGTTGGCCGAAATTAAATTCCGGACATTGCTGCACGAAAATTCACGAGTCACCAGGATGATTATCTTCCCTCAGGTGAAGGCTCCCAGGCCACCGTGGTCATCAGGGGAGGTGGCTTTGGCGAGGAGAAGCTGGCCCTGCAGGTGGAGGTGAGCAACAGGAGCTGCCCCATCACAGCTCTGAGTCACAGCCAAGTGGTTTGCCAGGCGCCCAGGCTGGGGCTCGGGGTGCACGCGGTGACACTGCTGGTGACTCCTCACGGCTTCGCTCTCCGCGGCACCGCGGCACCAGGGATCCTCCTGGCAGTGCAGCCAACGCTGGCAGCTGTCCAACCTCCTTCCACTTCAGAGATTGGTAGGTGGGAACCCTCCAAACTTCCTGCTTCTTCCCTGTCGTGGCGCGGTTTGGTTCCTCTGTGCTTTCACTGCTAAAAATTTTCACCCCACGAAGAAGAAATTTTATGGCTGGACACACTGTCCAGCTCCAAAACACAGCCAAAAATTACCTAAAGACTGACAGACTTCCCTTGGCTCTTTGTGCAGGCAGCCAGCTTCCCAGGTAGTTTTGTTTGGGAATTGCGATTTCAAGTGCACATGTATTAATTTCAGCAAATCATTGATACCCACCCTCCCATATCCATTTGCCATGTAGATTTGCAGTATTTGAATTAATCTGGCATAATTAGGGTGGGTATTAGGGGAAATTTCTTCACTGGGATGGTTGCCAATCACTGGAACAGGTTGCACAGGGCATTGGTGGAGTCACCATCCCCAGGGGGATTTAAATGAAAGATGTGTGGATGTGGCACTTGGGGACAGGGGACAGGGGTGGGCCTGGCAGCGCTGGGGAATGGCTGGACTTAATGATCTTGGTGGATTTTTTCAAACTAAGTGATCCTGTTATTCTATAACTGTGAAATGGCTGAATTCTGGTTAATCCCAGTCCCACCGAAGTGAATTCATATTCTGAGGAATAAAATGGAAAACTTGCCTGTGTTTAGGTACAAAGCTAAAAACTTAGAGAAGATAAAGCTAAACTGAATCTCCTTCCATTCCTATTATGACTCCTCTCCTTGAAACAAAAGAAGAAATAAAGAGTGAAAAATTCCATACATGAAAAAAAGAGCTGGAAAGAATTTCTTTTTGTTTTTTTGTCTTTTGGGGTTTTTTTGAGAGGGAATAATCCCTCAACTGAATGAGAAATGTGGCAAACACTCTTGATACACCTGGACTATGCAGTGAGGGGCAGACTCTCCCTTGTTTTCAAGCAGCAAAGAATGCACCAGAAACAGCATGACCCAGGTGTGCTCTGACAGCAAAGGTTATCCAGTTATTTTTCTGAAAATCTCCTCATTTCAATGTTGAGATCATGGTAACAAAGACCACTGAGAGCAGTACTGGCCTCGCTGCAGCTCAGAGATGTAGCTTGGAGATCTGACTGTGCCATGCTTGGCCACCTTGGAGCAGCCAGAGAAAAGGAATTATGGTCTGTAAACCTCTCCGTGGGTGACCTAGGGATGGACTTGGAATAACTTGAAATGGGGCTCCTAAGATAGAAGTTATGGTTGCCTTTTCCTTTGTTTTTGGATTTTTTGTTTTATTTGTTTTCTGGGGGAGAAGGGGAGTTGTTTGTATTTTTTTTTCTGGTGTTGTTTTTTTTGGGTTGTTTTCTTCTTTTTTGGTGCATGGGAAGAAAATTATTCTAACTCTTTTACTAACCATTTTTTATCCCCTAATGAGAGGGTCATATAGTACACTAAGGTTAAGAATCGCTTTTAATTCATAGAAAACCCAAACAACAATCCAGCAATGGAAAATTTTAGTGCTTGGGCCTTGATTCTTCTTCCCTTTGCTGGCAAATCCTGTCCTTCTCCCAATTACAGCGATCTGTCACTCATTAAAAAGAAAGCAGGCATATAATGCTATCTTACATTACATGTGCCTGGAACCCTTATAATTGGAAAGAATTACAGCCTCCATCTGTGTTTTTAATTTCTCCCATTTCAAATACCTCTCTTCAATCTCATCGTAAAGTGCACACAGGCAGTATTTCACTGCATATAGATATAATGTAGATATCAAAACTTAAGAGCATCAGTCTTTACACAACACTCGTGGATTCTGAACTCTAAATCTGGAGCTCCTTATCTGACAACTCTCTCATTACACAAGTGGCTTCAGTTTTCACTTCTTGCTCTTTCTGACTCTGCAAATTTAATGTTACAGGATGGGAAAGGCAAGAAGCACCTTGTGTTTTGCTGGTTCAGCTCTCTCTTGTCAAAATATCCCTGGTCTCAGTGGTGCCATGCTGGGGATTCCCCATGACCTAGCTCTGGAAGCATGGAAAATGCCTTTCTAAAGATACTCCCATGTTCCAGTGAAGAGCAGGAGCTTTCTGTTAACACATCTGATTGCTCTTGTCGGCCTGGATTTGCTGCCAGCCAGAGGAAATCAAGATTAAACTTCTACAATTATCTGGTGGTTTAAAGAATTAGCAGGAAAAGGTAATTTTAGGAAAGTGTACAAGGGACACTGCCATTAATGTATAATTACTTTAACATAGAAGATTGCTTACATCACATGTGAAAAGAGAGATAAAAGCTCAGTAGGTTTACAATATAGCCATGCTAATAAATACAAATAAATACAAATAAATACAAATACAAGCATTAATGAGTGCTTGTCTGAGCAGTCTTTTTGGCCATAATCCTAAAACTCTGGAGTGCTGAGAATAGAGAAAAAGCTCTAAGTTTCAAGCACCATTCCCTTTTTTTAAAAGTTTCTCTGAATCTCATCAAAGCACAAACTCCAGCTTAGAATTGCCGTAAATGCCCACTCCTGTTCTCTTTCCTGTTTCTCTTTGAAATATCCCTGAGCCTTCTTGTAGCTTGGAAAAGCAAAGGGACACCTTGGCTCTTTGGAAGTGGATGCTGCAGAAAGATCAAGCACAAGTCTGGCTTGTGTCGGGCACGATCCCGTACGGGATGGAAGAGGCTCAGTCTGGCACAAAGGAGAGCTGAGCTTCCCCAGAGCCCCACGGAACAAATCCCTCAATGGCTTCCCTCACAACCCCAAGTCTCCAGCCCTGCCAAGTCCCCTTTCTATCCCAAGCTTCCTAGACACATGCTACAGGCTTTTCTGACAGTAGGGAGCTTGGCAGCTGTTTGAACTCTGAGAGCACCTGCTGCGTTAAGCTCATTTTCCATTCTTTGTGCTTCTTCCTTCCTTCCTTGTTTCGTTCTCGGGCTGGGGATCTGTCTAAGGGGGAGATCACAGGCCAGGGCTTGCTGGTTTAAATAAGTATGTCATTAAAAAATAAACTGAGAAACAAACCCAGTCGTCCTGTATCGTGGAGGAGAATTCAAATAACAGGCAAGAAGGATCTCTGGTGCAAGAGAGGAAGCCAGGCACAGCCAGGTGGAACAGATCATCATCAGATCAGCTGACAGACTCCACTGCCTTTTTACTCATCTATAGACAAAGAATCCTATGTATATTAAAATATCCTACATATTGAATAGCATGGAATAATTGGTTTTTTTTTTAGGAGGACTGATAGTGACTCTCAGGGGGACCAATCTGGAAGGGGTAAATGCAGTGTTGTTTGGATCCCAGCCTTGCCCAATTTTGGAGGAGGGCAGAAAATCGTCAAAAATTGAATGTAAAGTTCCTTCTCGGGTAAGAAACCACGTTTTTTGGGGGAGCAGTCAGAAGCCAATGTGCCTTCCTATGTTTTCCTGACCTGAGCTACACTAGGGGAAAGGCAAAGAGTAGCCCATCAGGCAGGTCTTGGCTGGGACAATTTACTGTGGACTCTACGGATTAGACTCTACAGCTTAATTAAAAATAGATTAATAGGTGATTTGTAAAAAACGGTGAAAAATGCAAGATCCTTAATTTAGTAAGGATATTGCAAATTAAAAACTGCATAGTCTGGGTTTTTATTTACTGGTTTTATTTACAAGTATGGATATAGTAAATCCAAACCTGCATAGTCTGGGATTGTTTTAAGGTTTCTAAATTTCCATAGGTGCTCTTTCAAAGTCAACATAAATGTAGACATTAAAGTAGTGTCTGATGTATGTGAAAGTTCCATCAGTACCATGTGCCTGACTTAAGTATGGGAGATGTAGGAAATAACATTTTTTTTTTAAATTGGTTCGTTCTTAACCCTGACATTTTCTTTCTCTCTCTTCCTAGAGGACAGAAGATGCTGCTGTCCGTGTGACACTGATTTCTGGGTACCAGACAACAACAGCAACCAACTTGTTCCAATATGATCCTTCCTTAAACCCTGCAGTTGTGTCCCTGAGCAGGAACAGAAGTGGCATAGCAGGTGAAAAGGCTGCAGACATGTACTGGACATCTTCTGGAGAAGGGTTGTTATTGCTGATGATGGTGGGGCAGAGGGAATTTAGGTCTATAAAGTTTGATCTAACACATATTTTGTTTTCTTTTAAATTTTAGTTCCTCTATTTCCTGCTAGTCCTGGTTGTTTTTTTATTGGTTTTATCTCTAGCAACATGAGGTAATGAGCTGCTTGCCCTAGGCTGGTGTGGATAATGCCCACAGGATCTCAGGTTCAGTATAGTCCTGCTTTTGTGTCATGCTTCTCTAACTTTACTCTGAAATTATCCCACCCATTCATTCAGTGACAGGAAACAAGGTTTAAGTTGGATATCAGTAAAAGGTTTTTCCCCAGAGGGTGGTTGGGCACTGAGCAGGCTCCCCAGGGAATGGGCAGAGCCCCAAGGCTGCCAGAGCTCAAGAAGAATTTGGACAGCACTCTCAGGCACAGGGTGGTGCCATGGTGGGAGTCTAGGGACTGCCCTCTGCAGGGCCAGGAGCTGAACTTTGATGTTCCTTGTGGATCCCTACCAACAAAGGATGTTCCATGACTCCATATTTCTTAGTAACAAATTCACCCATGAGAAGAGAAATGAGCTCTAGGGAGTGTCTTTCTCCAGGACCCCCAAGGGTTGATCATAAAAGAGCATCATGAGCATTTTGGGTTGCTGAAAGCAAGAGACAGGCAACATTTCTTTTACTAGTTCCCATTTCCAAACCAAACTGCTCCTTCCATTGTGACCTTGAGGTGTGTTATGTTAGAATATGAGCATAGACTTCACAGAATTGGTGGGGACAAAATCCTAATTAGATTTCATGGAGTGTGTTGGCATTCCTGTCTTTTGAAAGTTTCTCTTTGGGGTTGTTTGTTTGGGTTTTTTTTTCCATATTTCCATCAATTTTCCCCCCAGAATTTTAGTTGGGTGTAAGGAATAGAAAGCATAAAGTGTGAATGATGTTCACTTTTAAATAAGTCTTTTATGAAGAACGTGTAGCACATTTCTGTGTGGCAAATAGACACCAATTTCTTGGTATCTGAGAGAGAGAGGAAGGAAGATGGGAGGAAGAAGGAAATATTCTTGTTTTCTTACCTATCTTACTCCCATGCCTCCAAGGATGTAATAATCTGACTTTTTTCTCTATTTTTGCAACCTCTACAGTGAATGCCTTCAAGCTCCCCCCAGCTCCCAAGTTTGGTTGGACTTGGTGGGGATGTGCAGGGTTAGATGGCTGCCAGTGCCAAAATTCCCTGTGCACCCCCAGCATTTCTATTCCTTTCCCCAAACGCCCTTGTCATTTTCTATTACTCCAGAATGCATAAATAAGAGAAAACGTCCTTTATCATCTGAATATTATTCAGATACCACAGCACCAAGGGGAGGTTTTTGTAGCCGCGGGCAGCCCAGGTGCCAGGAATTCCTTAATGTTACAGTGTCTCATGAGCTGTGGTGGGGCTGGGTTCAATCTCCTGTTCAGAACCTCCACGGCTTCGTCTTTTAATATAATTTTCTTTCTCTATAATAAAAAGAATAAATAAATTACACTGATGCCTTCCAGGCATCTGGGATTAAGCTGACAATTGACCAAGAGTCCAAAGAGTTCACGTTATTAACATATTCAACTTCTGAGGCTTTCAAACTTTATTTGAGTCTTTGTGAATGCAGAATTGAAAAGTACCAGCTCCAAGACCTGCTTAGAGGAGCAGGTACTTGAGAGGAGCTTTGTATAGGCTCTCCTGCTTCTTGGGAGCTTCTTCCTCCCTCCTTCATCCTTTCAGGGGAGACAGGAGGATGAGATTCACCTCCTAAGCACATCCTTGTTCTTATTGTTTAGATGCTTTGCATGGTCATTGAAGAGAAATAGATGATTCTGTGGTGGGATTTGCCACAGCTCTTTTGTGTTTCTTACAATAAGATAAATGACATAAAGTCTCTTTTCACTGACCACAGATAGAGCTACCAGTGAAAATGCCTTTATTTGGACTGATGCATACCACCTTAATTTCTTAAGATATTTCAGAAGAAATTTAGGTTATGAAAATCCCTTGTCTCTTGGCTTTGTCCTTCCCTGTTACTGCACTGTGCACAAATAAAGGGAAGATGATCCTCTGTCATCTGAACACAACAGCTTAAATGGGAGAGAACCATGATCACTGAAAATAAATGCTGGAGCTGGGCTGGTTTTGTCTGGAATGGAGTGAATTTGCTTCATAGTGACTTGTGTGGGGCTGTGTTTTGGGTTTGTGCTGTGATGTGGATGTTGAAGGTGATGTGGATAACATGGGGATGTTTGGTTATAGCTGAGCAGGGCTTACACAGAGTTGGGGACTTTTCTGCTCCAGTGAGTGGGCTGGGGGTGCACAAGGATTTGGGAGGGGACACAGCCAGGACAGCTGACCCCAGGTGACTCAAGGGAAATTCCAGACCACTTTATAAAGCTGGGGAAGGAAGGAGGCAGAGGGAGTCATTCAGAGTGATGGCATTTTGTCTTCCCAAGTCACCATTCTGTGTGATGAAGCCCCGCTGGGATGGCTGAACACCTGCCCATGGGAGGCAGAGAATGAAGTCCTTGTTTTGCTTTGCACACATAATTTTTTCCTTTACCCATTAAACTGTTTTTATCTCCAACCACAAGTTTTCTCCCTTTTATTCTTCCAATTTTCTCCCTCATCCCACTGCAGGGAAGGGAGTGAGTAGCTCTGTGGGGCTGAGATGCCATCTGGGGTTAAACCATGACCAGCACATCTGACTTTAGGCACCCAATGAAATTTTCTTTTTTCTGTGGAAGGCTCCTGTTAGTATTACATGGCTCCATAATGCTGAAAAGCATGTTCTAGATCGTTTATCAGGGATTTAGAAAAAAATCCCAGAACTCCTCAGCTCCAGAGCTTAAAACCCCATGGATTTGGGTTTTATCAGGTTCAGATATTTATAGGACAAACATTTATGGTAAGAAGGACAGTAATCCTATCCTGAGTGTGGCTGAGAGTGGCTATCGGTGGCCATAACCAAGCTCACTGTGCTGATGTCTCAAGACAACCCAGATAGCTGCTGACCTTATGCAGGAGAGATTGAGTAGGAAACAGAGCCACAGCAACCTTTAATATTTTGGGTTTGGGTTGATGGACACGACTGGGCCTGTTCTGACCTGATGGCACTCTGCTCTGCCTCAGGCAATGCTCACGTCTGCTAAAATAACCACTGCCAGAAACACTGAACAGAGTTCCATTCCTTTCTCTGCAGGAGGTGAGGAGCTTCACATTGGCATATCCCAGTTTGCCAGCTACCAGGGCTCAGATGTCAAGGTCCAAATTGGGCACTCGTGGGCGCAGATCCGGGCGCAGACGGGCAGTGGTGTTAATGTGACGCTTCCAGCCCTGCCTGCAGGCTGGTACAACATCTCTGTGCTCATCAGTGGCATTGCTCTCGCCTCAAACAGGTGTGTATTTTCCTCAGAAGTTTTCATTCTCCATCCTGTTTGGTGTTTTAGGGTTAATCTGAAAAGGAAGGTTTGAGTTTTTTCACAAATTCCATACCTAACGGTGAATTCTGCAGTGTGGTATGAAATTATGAATAATTATCAAGGCATTTATTGATCTGTGGAGCCCAAGTCAGCAAACTGCTAATGCTACTCAATTAACTCCCCTTGGATCGGTAGGAGGCAGGAGAGAAACATTTTAGGAAAAAACAGATGATTTGATGAAAAATGCATATTCAGGCAATCAAAGGTATTCGCAGATTCAGGTCAAATGCAGATAAATCCTGCTGTAGGAAAACAGCAGAAGAAAAGAAACACTTTTTCATCAGAAAAACAAAAGCTAGTTTGAACAATAAAAAACTGCTTTGTTTGGAGAATTTTTAAATGGTGCTATTTCCATTTCCTAAGGTGACACTTCAAGTTCATGCCTAGATAAATGTAATATAAATTAATTAAAGTGTGGGGGAAAGCTGACCTGAAATTGGGATGTAGGAATGCATTTGCAAGAAACACAGTTTTGTTCCTCAGCCATGGCAGCTGCTGGGAGCGGTCCTGAAATGACAATACTGGGGAGAAATGAGGTAGTGTTGTTGCTTGCAAACCAACTTAAGCTGCTTGTAGCATTAATGAACTTCATAAGGAGAAAAATTGTGGTTGGTGGGATGGCACACAGGGATTCATCCCACCTAATACTGAGTCTTAGCAGCACCATCACTTCATCTCCAGGGACAGACTGGAAGGAGATGGGTCATCCCAGGAGAGGAGTCTGATCTCTGGTGGGCTGGATTGCAGGATTGGGAAGGTCCCTTCTCTAACATGTCTTTTTAGGGAAGGAAATGGTTTTGAAAGGAGGGTGATGAAGAAAAACAGATGTAGATGGGACAGAAACAGCAGCACCACCTGCTCTGGGTGGGCTCCAGGAGCTCACGTGTGGGTTTCTTCTTGTTCCAGTTACTCCATTCTCTTGGGGGAGGCTGTGAGTAGAGGAGGCAGCTGTGGTGCCTTCCCAACATGCTTCCACTGGGCATAGTTACAGTGGAATCTGCTTGCCAAAAAAATCTTTATTCTTGCTTCCTTTGATGGGCAATTCTGTTGGACTAATTTGGCCCTCGAGTTGCCAACAGATAAGAGAGTGTTTGTGATAGATGCAATTCCAATGTGTCCCTGCCCACGGCAGCGAGGCTGAACAAGATGATCTTTAATGTCCCTTCCACCCCAACCCCTTCTGTGATTCTAAACCACGTGGAAAAATTTGGGGTGTTGGGTGGTCTTGTCACTTTGGCATTGAACAAAGGGGACATGACAGGTGGGTGCTTGGCTTTCCATAGGTTGTAAGAATGAACAGCACTGCAGCAGGAAGGAAAAATAAAAGAGTATCCCTGAATGCCCCAAATCCTTTCTGTGTTGCTTGTGTTTTGCAGGGTCGAGCTGTTAATCCAGTACCTCTCTGAGATCTTCAGTGTCGAGCCCTGTTGTGGCTCCATTCTGGGTAAACATCATTGGTACATCTGCAGCCACTTATGGAGGTTAAAGGGATCAAGGGCACAGTTTTCCTGCAGGAATGGAAAGTTCATCCCATTCCATATCAGCTTAAATGAGGGTGTTTTGAATCTGTGACCCTTTATTATGCAGACATCAACTGGCAGGCAGCAGCGGTCTGGAAGTGTGGGGTTGTAGTGAGCATCCCTCCATCTGGCTGGCTGGCTCGGAGCTCCCTGTGCTTTGAATTTGATTTCCCCAAGTGTTTGCTCATGTATCCTTGCGTGTTCCCGTTGGGAGAACAAAGCACGCCCACACCTGGCTCATCTGCGCTGTTTCTTTCAGTCATTTTGCCCCCATCTTTCAAGGTTTTCCATGTGAAATTTAGGTGGAAAGCAGAGTACAATCGTGGTTTGAAGCAAACAATAATTTCTAGTGATCCCAAAAGAGCTGTTCGTTTTCGTTACGTTGAAAAGACTAAATAAAAAAAAGCTCTTTTTCAATGTTAATTTTAATCAAAAGGGAAATATTTATTAATCCCGTTCTAAGCTTTTAGACATTGGAAATAATTTAAGTGTGTTTCTGAGCAGAACATCACTGAATTAAAAAGGAAAGTTTTACTTTAAATCTTAAAAAGCAGATTTGGAGTGGTTGATTTATTTTGTCATTTGGGTGGTGGTGGGGGAGAGTTGAATCCCTGTAGTGAATTTTACATGAGCCCTTAGAAATGCTTTTATAGAAGACAGAAATTCTTGTGCTATCACCTCAGGTCCTCCATGGATTGCTCTCCCAGGCTCACAACACATTTAAAGACACAAAAATTCAGAGGCTTTGTGATTAGTTCAATAGTTTGTCAAGTGCTCAAGCCTTGAAAGATGAGAAAGTAGATAGAGCTTGGAGAGCAAATCCTATCAGTTTGGAAGATTAAGCCATACTACAAAAAATAATAAAAGTTTTACCCTTCTTTTTATATTTCAGGGTAAATTGAAAATTAAATAAGAACTGATTAACTCTTTGGTTGTGGTTTTATGAATGGCTTATGCTGAATTAAAACCTCTTTGCTGCAAAAAGCATCAGTCCCTCCTCCTTACCTGTAGTCTTTTGTTGTCTCTAACACTTGTATGTGCATCTGGGTTAAGGATTTGGGCTCACTTAAAAAGAACCCCATCATAAACAAACTTATTTTTCAGCCAGATCATGGGATAAGGAAGGGAATGAGCTCAATGGATGAAGAGGTTGAAGCAAGGCAGGACACTGGGAGTACCAGTATGGCAAATGAAAGGAAAAGGGACAGAGGCTTTGGGTGGACTCCTCCCTGTGAGAAGAGGGAGGCCCTGGCACAGGTTGCCCAGAGAAGCTGTGGCTTCCCCATCCCTGGAGTGTCCAAGGCCAGGTTGGACAGGGCTTGAAGCAACCTGGGATAGTGGGAGGTGTCCCTGCCCATGGCAGTGGGTGGAAGGAGGTGGTTCTTAAAAGTCACTTCTAGCCCAAACCATTCTGTGATTTCACAAAATCTGACACCCTGCCTCCGAGTTTGAAAAGAGTCACTGCCAAATTCTGCTTCTCTGTAGGCAGCAGGACCAAACCACCTCCCAACCCACCTGCAAGGAGTCCCATTCCATGAAGAGTTCAGCCTCTGTTTACTCTCAGGGGTCTTTCACAGCACCTTTCTCCATTTCTATGGTGGCTTTCTACTGTCATTTACTGCCACAAAGGTCCCTGGCTACTTGTTACCTTAGCCTCTTGTCCACTTAGGATTATCCTGATATATGGCTGCTACTGTCTCAAGCTGTCTTATCAAAAAAAAAGGGTTTTATTTCTTCTTTCCTTCAGCCTGTCATGCTTATCAGCTTTATCATAAATGGTTTTAGGAGGGACCTTAAAGGTCATGGTTTGAGATGATTCAGAGATAGTAATTAATTTCTTTTCTGCATATAATACCCTTCTTCCTTATTTTGTTTTGCTCCTAGGTGGAACACTGCTCACCATCTCTGGGGTGGGCTTTAGCCAAAATCCTGCTCAGGTCTCTGTTTCAATGAACAATCGATCCTGTACTGTTACTCACGTGGCAGAAGAGACAGTTTGGTGCCTGACTCCGCCAGCTGCTAATTTGTCTAATGAAGATTCACATGACATCTCTGTCAGAGTAAACGTAGCCATCAGCAGTGGGTCATTTCAACATGCTCTCTTTGCAAATAGGACCATCACCTTTAACTACCAAAGAGCTTGGACTCCCCTTGTTACTGCTGTTGAAACAGAAATCGCAGGTGGCAGCCTGCTCTTGAACATCCTGGGGATAAACATCACTGGATCAGTGGCTAAGCTTGGACACACTGAATGCCAACTCGAGTTTCAACATGGCAACCAGTCTGCAATGTCTTATCAGTGCTCTTTGCCACTGAACAGCCTGGAACCTGGGACCTTCCCCATCCAGGTCATCCAGAGGGAACTGGGATATGCTCAAGTGACAGCAAGGCAGCAGGCCCTCACAATAACTCCACGGATAACCTCCATACTCCCATCTCAAGGATCAATCTGTGGTGGGATGCTGCTCACTGTATCCGGTATTGCTTTGGAATCCAGGAGGAATTTGGTACAGGTCCGCCTGGAAAGCAATTACTCTTGTGAGATCCAGAAGTCTGATAATGACTCCATCAGTTGTCTTGTCCTTCCAGGGGCCCACCCTTGGCACTACCAGTGGCTAGATGAGGCATCTCGGGCTCTCAAAGTCACGGTGGTTGTCAATGGGGTTCCCAGTGTGTGCCTTGGGGACTGTACCCTCCACCTCCAGGAGCACTGGACACCCCTGGTACACCTGGTGACCTGGAGGACCAATGGGACATTCACTTACATGACAATCAAAGGACAGAGGCTGGCGTGGCAGGGTGACAATCCCGTGGTACATGTGGATAACAGCACCCTCTGCAAGGTGACTTCCTGGAATGAGACCATCATAGAGTGCCAGACAGCCTGCCTGGCCCCAGGGGAGCACAGCATTTCCATATCCAGCAGGAAAAGCGGCCGTGCTTGTTTCAGAGGGACTTCCAGCATTCTCACCGTCCTGCCTTGGGTGTACCAGTTTTACCCACGGAATTTCAGCACCGGCGGGGGAGGCCTGCTCAGCTTAGCTGGGCTGGCTCTGAGGGGGAAGAGGATGACTTCAGTCCTCATAGACCATCGCCCTTGCCTCGTTCTCAACATCACCTGTGTGTTTATCCAGTGCGCGGTGCCTCCGGGGAATGGCACGAGGGCTCTGACTCTGAAAGTAGATGGACACTCCTATTACCTTGGAACAATAAGTTACAGCGAGGAATTTACCCCAGCTTTCCTTTCACTTGCAGCCACTGGCCTCCTTTTAACTATGAATGTGTCGCGAGTCACGGAGATGGACAATCTCCAAGTATTTGTTGGAGATTTTCCTTGTGGAAACGTCACCATCACTCGCTCCATGTTGCAGTGCTCAGCTCCTCTGCTCCCTGTGGGTGAGTACCCTGTGCTGGGCCTGGATATTCCCAGAGGATGGGCTTCCTCCAGCCTGAAGTTCACTTCTCGTCTGACAGTGACAGCTGCACGTCACAACTGGGGTAAGTCATGGAGAGTTGCTGCAGTTCCTCCACTTGTGTGAGGCACTGCAGTGACAGGGTTCTTATTTTGTCATGAAAACAAAAATGATGAATTAAAAATAATATATTTATTGTCAACTGGCTGTCAGGCTCTGTCTTAAATCCCATTTTCTTTCATTTTCCAAGGTGGCTTGAATGGAGGACCAGTTTACCTGCATGGAACTGGGTTTTCCCCAGGGAAGACTTTGGTCACAATTTGTGGCACCAGCTGTGAACTCTTGGGCAACATGACAGTGACTGAGCTGAGCTGCTTTGCCCCACGCCTACCAGGTCAGTTAAAACTCAAAAGCTGTCATTGTGTTAAAAATATGCTCTAAAATCTTGACCCAAAACAGGAATTCTTAGTTTATCTCATCCCAGGGGAACAGAGCAGACTTGGAGGGAGGAGAGGAATTAACACAGCATTGATAAAGTTTGGACTTGATGATCTTGGAGGTCTTTTCCAGCTGTGATGATTCCATGATTCTATGGCTTCTGGTTTTTGAACTTAGGCTGAGGACAGATGGTGTCAGAGTGTGTTTTTGTGTCAGTGGCCATGGACATTGGACTAGATCCACCGTGCCCCTGCGGCCACACTTGCACAACATCAACATTTCCTCACAGCAGTTATTCCTTGGGAAAGCTGTCCCACATAAAATACACATATGGGCTGCAGGGTTGGGTACACAAGGACCTCTTAGCCATCATGATGACCTTAATGAATTAAACTCTCTTAAATGCTTTTTCTTCTGAGGAAACAGTCCCAAGTTGCACCAGGGAAGTTTCAGTTTAGATATTGGAAACATTTTTTCACATAAAGTGTTTTCAAGCATTGGAAGACAGTGTCCAAGGAAGTGGTGGAGTCATCATCCCTGGAAGAGCTAAAACATTGCGTGGATGTAACGTTTGAGGAGTGGTTTGGTGCTGAACATGGCACTGGTGAGATGATGGTTGGACATGATGATCTTAGAGGTCTTTTCCAACTTCAACAATCCTTTGATTCTGTGGCCACATATATTTTGTGTTTTGGTGGCAGGGTGGAATGGTCTCAGTGGGGTAAAGATTGGAAGGAAAAGGTTGAATGACTGGAAGGGTGAACAAATGATGTACCACGGCCACTTCATACCTTTGGGAAGCTGGAGATGAGGATTTGACTTCCTCGAGAGGTGGATGGGATTATCCATCATGACCAGAGCATCCTCCTTAACAGGAAAGAGGCAGCATGGAATGATGATCTCCACATCTCTCAAACAGAGAAATAACTCTGCCTGAATTTTGGAGCTAACTCTTCAAAATGAGCATTTCCTGGGACAAGCTACGACTCCTCCTCCTTACTGAAAGCTCAGAATTAAGCTTCTCAGATCTGAAAAAGGCAGGACTTAAGACTTTTAAATCTCACCTGAGCCATGCACCATTCCCCAAATTCTAAACATAGAGTATTCACCTTGGTGCTTGACTCCTTGGTGGAGTCCCCATCCCTGGAGGTGCCCAAGGAATGACTGGATGTGGCATCACTGCTCTGATCTGGGGGACAAGATAAGGATTGGTCAAAGGTTTGACTCTGCAATCCTGGAGGTCTTTTCCAACCTAATGATGCTGTGATTGAGGGATTCCAACACTCAGAAGTTTAACTTTTTATCCCCATCTCAGCTCTGAAGTCAGAGCACCTCTGGAGGTCTGCAGAACAATTTGCTGTTCTGAGGCTGTCCAGACATCCAATATCCACATGACCAGAGATCCATGACCTCTAATCCTTCGTGGGCATGAGAGAAAGGTGCCAAGTGCAAGTGTCCATCAGGGTAAATTTCCATGGGTTTGTTCAAAGGCATGTGGAATATCTATGCTCCAAAATAGAAGTTGAGTAATTTATTTGCCAAGAAACCACTCCAATGTTAAATCTAACATTCTTTTGAGCAAGGACTGGGACAAGAGGCATCCAGGTGTTCTCTTCAGCCTCACTTATTCCTAAATTCTAAATTTACTCTTGTCATTTTGAACGGTTCCTTTCATAGAATCCCAGAAAGGTTTTGGTTGGAACGAACCTTAAAGGTCCTCTGGTTCCAACCCCCCCTGCCATGAGGAATACTAAGAAAAATGGAAGGAATAAAAAAAAAAAAAAAAAAAAAGGCTTTTAAACCCAACCCCAAGCACTCAAAAAGAGACACCAAGAGGACATAAAGTACTCAGTTTTCTTTGTTTTAAACAAGGCCCAGGCACAGTCCACAAAGATACTTGTTATTTTAAGTAGAAAAAGATATGGTGCTGAAGTGCTGGAAAAAAATAAAGCACAAAACAGGGCACTCGGGAACTGCAGGGAGAATAGTGTCAAGGGCCTGTGTCCCTGCAGGGGTTGGAACCCC